>DWHP01004208.1:0-12764 GCA_018247895.1 Parnassius honrathi
AATTTTACATTTCTTTCTTTGCAAATAATTATTAATAAATAATTCTAAATGCAACCTAAATATTAATTCTATGACTATGTCTACTATTACAATTTCCCCATTTTTGGGGAAAACGTCATTTACTTGCAAACATTGCTCAATTGCTTGTGTTCGTGTGGGCAAACGTAATTATAGGTCGCTTATGTACATTTATTGCTTTGTTGTTTCGACTTTGAACGGAATTTTGCATGACACTATATCTCTAAGTCTAATTACTCTATGAACATCAGCTCAGAAGGGCTAGAACCCAGAGCCGTAAAGCCAGTTAATAAAAATAATCTATGAACATCAGAATTATGGGGCGTAGAAGTAAGAAGAACAATCTCTCATAGAAGAATAGTTGAAAAAGTGTCCATCTGTAAGAAATAAATAACAGTTCTAAAACTCTCCACAACAGCGCTGGAGTAGCTACATGGATGGAATGAACTTAGCAGTTGTCGACGGTTTGAAGTGTGCTGCTAACTCCGTAATCAGAATGTTTCGCGGGTGCGCACACAACAACACACTAAAGTATTGAACTTGAGCGCGTAATCGGGTGAATAGCATAGAAGACGAACAAACATATTTATTTATATATTTCGCATATTTTAAATTTGTATATAAATTAGATAAATATAATAATATGTATGTATAAATATAACATTTACGACGAAAGATGAAAGACAGAAAAGTCATTATAATATTTATTTATTTATTCACAAATTGCGTTAATATGAGACTCACATGTGACAACAAAACATGCAAATACTAACAATCACATCCACCCCGAAAGGTATAGCAATGAACAGGAGAGGGTCAGATACTCAAAAACTCTTTTCAATTTATTCAATTAATTAATTTAATAGTGCCTAAACTTTTTAATACGTATAGTTCTTAAAGAGCACGAATGGATCGGCTCGACTGGGGAAGGACCACGCTCACAAAGCAAAATCTCTGTGGTTGTACTGTTTGTATCCGGATGGTTCTAACATCCTTCATTTTTCAATTGTTTTTCTGTTTGCCACGCTTATGCGTAGGCGTGATAGGCTATCACTGCCATTTTAAAATTTGTAGATTTTTTTAGTTCTCTTAAGGCATATATAAATTGTGATAACGTCAACTTATTTTTTGAATATGTGATTTTAATTTAACATTTGAATTTATATTTATACCCAGCAAAGAAAAATTTTGAGCACATTGTAATTTGTTTGATTATATGCATAATTTATGTCCAGTTCATTTATCTGCCGTGGTCTGCATTGTATTAATTCAGTTTTATTGAAATTGCCCTCTAAATTATGATCGCTTAGCTACTGTGTTACTTTGTCTATAATTATCTCGATACTTTCATTAAGTTAGGTACCATTGATACAAGGGTACAAAACGGAAGAATCGTCGACAAACATCACACAATGCTCCTCGTTATTGATGATCATTGTGTGATCTTCGGGAGTCATTGATGTTAATAAGGAAGAGGACGGATCCGAGTACGGACCCCTGAGGTATAGAGTCCCGCACTGGTCGGGCCCTCGACCATAGTATATTTTATTTATCAAAAATCCAATATTTTAAAAAATATCAACAGTCCTAGTTTGAACTGATCAGTTGGAATGATCAGTTCAACTGACCGTGTGTTTCGTCCATAAGACAAGTAATTTTGCCTCTGCATTTTCGTGTACGGTTATAGGGCCATCAGTATTAGTATTTCGTTGTCGAAAATTAGCCAGAAAATATTTATTATGTGCTGTGACGCGTCTGATCGCGACATTTACAGTTGAAAAGTTCAGTACTATGCTATAAATTTTCTTTTCTGATTCATACAAAAAGTAAAAAGTATTGTCTAAAGATACGATATCATAGAACGATTTCTTTTACGACTTCGGTTTCAACTCCACAGGCGATGAATTATGCAGAAAGGAGAAAGATTTTCTACGATAAAAGTCGTAACACTCAAGAGTGCCCTAAAAGGAACTCTTACAATATCTTTGAAAATAAATGTAATCATTTCTTTCACAACACATACACACACACTTGCTTCCTTTAGCGTTTTTAAGAATCCTTTATGACATGTTGAATCTAAGTGCATATTATGTAGGAATATTGTATTATTTTTAAACCCACATAAATTTGTACACGACCATGTAGCTTGTAGGCAATTACTGCGTCGTAATTTGTTGCCTTTGATAGTTCGGCAATGCACCGCCTACGTGTACGAGACTTTACATTATAAACCATAGAGCGGAAGCGAGTGTAGGCTGCCGTCTCCAGACGCAGCGCGTGGGGTGTGCGAAGCGCGCCTTGAATACCTAATTGACTAATGTTAGTAGTTGCGAGGACAAGTTTCTTAAAGGTGTGCGCAAAACTTGAAACAAAAGACACACGCGCAGGATTTGTAAGGGCTACATTGTAAGTGGTGGAGTCATGCTGCAGCTATATTATGGTTGTAGGACGAATTGGTCAAATTGACCGGAGAAGGATCACGCTCTTAGAATAGCAGCGTAAAGTAGCAGCTTAATTTAAATGAAACTAGTTTTTGCGGATTTTATCGCGTATATCAACTTATTTTATATTCCCGACGTTTCGAGCACTATGACATAATAGTTGACCACGGCTTCTTCCACATTAAAATTATTAATTTTTGTTCCGATCTACGCAGTATGAACTTATAGTATCTTGAAGTCTTGCAGTTGTGTGTTTGGCTTGAGATTTAATTTTATTAATTATGGCATCCCAAGCAGATGGTAACACCCAGCCATATTCTCTATTGAAATTAGGGTGTTTTTTGATTTCAATAGCGTCGCGAATCATCCTTGGAAGAAATCGGTGTTCGTTAGCGAGGATTTGTGGTTTATCGAATCTGATGTAGTGACGGGGGCGATCCTGTACGTGTTCACAGACTGCAGACTTCCCGGAGCATCGGATGTTCACATCAGCTATGTGTTCTTTAACGCGGATTTTTATTGATCTTTTTGTTTGTCCTATGTAAGAAACACCACATTCACAATCAAGCTTGCAGAGGGACATTACACTTCTAAAAAAAACTGATGGTAAATACTGGCCTATGTTCTTCGGCGGCTTGAAGTAAGTCTTAATGGAAGGGCGCTTCAAGATGTGGCCAATCTTGACAGTGACTTCTCTGACTTATGGCAGTACAGCAGGCACACGCCCGACTGTGGCCGATTCTCATTTTCACTGTGCCGTAGGCGCGAACCCGAATCCTATGAATCTTGATGTCATGCAAAACTTGCTTGACGTGTTGGAGTTGGGTGACCAGATGGATACTGTCACAGATCCCCCGTGCTCTCTTAAACAAAGATTTAGCAACGGCAGCTAACTGTGAAGGATGGTGGTGAGAATCACCGTTTAAATATCTATCTATATGAGTTTTTTTTTCTATACACAGTGTGGCTCAAGGTGTTATCAGAATTCCGAATTACTAACACACCTAGAAAGGCTAAAGAATTGTTTGTCTCTAACTTCATTGTGAACTGAATCAAAATGTAAAGATTAGCCCGGACAACATTTTGAAAATTGTTATTTTTGTGTCATGCAGATAACCCCTGTGCTTAATAAAAAACAGCTATCTCGCTGTTACAGACAGAAACTTCAATTTTATTAATGTGTATGTATAGGTTATAATTATGTTTTATTCAATATTTTCATTTAAAATTATAGAATACTAAAGGCTGGAACTGGAAATATCGTTTAGGATATTGGTTTTACATCTTACAAAAGGGTAAATTGATCAAAATTAAATTACAATAAAGTACTAAATGTATATTTTGAAAGCTAAGTTTGTAGGTATGATATGAGGTAGATATGTAGATATGAGTTGCTTAAGTGCATCAGAGGTTGGAGAGGGAGCACGAGTTCGAAATATAATAAATTCCATTAGGGTAAATTGTCAGTAGAAGCGAGTGACCGAGTCCGCGACGCTTCATCTCGATACGCCTGCAGCGATCTGATGCCTACTAGAAGTTTTCAAAGGTCAACAGATGTTCGAATTAGGCTGTTACATAAAATTTTAAATCAACGTTGTAAGACAGATTGCTTCCTCAAAAAGTAGATAATTTAATTCAACATTAGTACGTCGTAAAAGACGGCGCGTCTACTGAGCACAGTTTCAGCTTACTTTGTTATGCTAATCCTCATAATTCTTTAGGCGAAGGAAGTTTAGTCTAAGTTACTTTTTTCGGAATAATTTGTAATTTTGTTGTAATTTGTTACTGCGTGCTAAGAATTGAACCATAAATAAAGCACATGACTTAAAAGTTCTAATGCTGCTGATCCAGAAGAGGTTTCACTGACACTGACACACTGACAGCGTCAAGGGCGGATGTATACGCACTTTCAATGTACTCGTACTGACCATAATATGATTGTGAAAGAAATAGGCATAGTGCTTACTTAATCAATATCACAACTACTTCAATAGTATCTCTCCTCAACTCATCTACCACCTTAATGTCAATAGTGTAATGATGTATTGGTTGTGACCGCGCTCTTACGATTATTATTATAATCAGAATTGAAGTTCTTCATATGTTTACTGCTTAATGAAAGCTTATATGAAATATTTTCAAAAGCACGACTTTATAGAATGGGGGTGACAAAGGAACACCCCTGAGGACTAAGATGGATTGCTTCATTTCCAGTTAAAAGGTTTCCGGTTCTCTTCACTCACCATATGAAACATATATTTTAGAGCGGTATTCTGTGAGAGTGTGGTCCTATTGCGGTCGTGTCAACGTATTCGTGCTACAACCATAATAATACAGCGGAAGCATGGTTCTACCACGTACAAAAAATGATTCTAAGGCACCTGCTTTCTTACTTTAAATAGTATTGATAACCCAAAATTTAGATTAACTACAGTAAATACTTTTTTTGGTTTATGTGCCTTGTGTGATGCAACTTTGTGTTCTGTTTCTTAATCAGCCGGCAAAAGTCTTTTGTTAGACGTATGCCTTCGTTGTTAGGAGAATTTGCCTTAATCGCCACAGTTGCCAGATGGATTCACGATCTTAGTACCAGATGACTAGAACTCTGACGCTTCTACCTGTCGCCAGAAGAATACTGTGTATTATACCTCTAACGTGAAAGAGACGGTTATAGTTACCGGCATCTACCGAAAGTCATGACATCTTTCTGGAGTTTCACATATTCGCCTTTCACGACATCGACTGTGTGGTGTAGGCCTACACGAAATATTATATATTAATGTTAACTTTAAGATTTAAACAGTCTAAGTCATATAAAGAGCGACACGTCTCTCATTAACACAATATTACATGGCCACCCTGTCAAGCGGTGGGCTGCACTGTACACACGAACCGCAGCGGTCTGCAAAATATTTTTTTTATTATAGTTAAGATAATAAAAGTATTTAAAAACAGCTTAAATTGTCATTTTAATTGAAAGCGAACAAAACAATATCAGTTCTAATAGAAATCCAAAAACGGAATGGAATAAATCAAATCCTATATTACACGAAAGAATTCCTCATCTTGTATGCACAATACCTGTTACCAATTTATTTTTTGCTCGAAGATTTTTCAATTACAAAGGTCCACTCCTTTTATAATCTTGATAACAAATTATTAAATTTGTGTCATTTATAACATGTAACTGTACTTTTTATTAAATGTTTTACAGCAATATCACTTCTGTGGGGGAGGGGCCTGGTGATCCCATAGCACGGGGCAGCCTAGTTGGGTACAAGACTGCCACCTAGATCTTCCTGTATAAATATATGCAGAAAAAGTAGTTACTCAATTATAATGTGTAATGTAGGTGTAGGGTTATTAGGTATGTAAAAGGATTTCGGAATAGAATAGAATCATAGTACTATGACCACTGGTTTGAAGAAAACCTCTGTCCTGGGAAGAACCAGCAAGAAACCCAGCGGGACATTTCTTTTAAAATTAATTTACAATTTATTACTTTTACACAACTATGAAATACAGAGACTAATTTAATAGCTGAGAATAATAATTAATTCGTTTTCACGAATTAATTATCCAAATGCAGGTAGGCAGGCGCCGACATACATAAATGTATGTTTATAGTTGTTATTTAGTTGTATAAGTTCATTGTTATTTAGTTTGCTATAATGTACTAATGTAGGAGAAAATAAATATCAAATTGAATTGAATTGTTATCTTATTGTAATATTGGGACAGCAATATTACCACTGGACATAGCAATATTACGACTGGACAAAAAGTGGTTATCAAAAATAAACTTTAGATTAGACGGTTAAACTTACGTTTAGTATTAGTTTTAGGCTGTGTAATGTAATGTAAATTTGCACTATCTGTTTATCTGTTCGAGGTTAATAGACTTCGACATCCTTTGACCGATCAACATGAAGACTAGCACATATATGTATTTTTCATGGAAAAGGTTTTTATGCTATCCATTTTATTGAAACCCGCAGCCGCAGTATTCGCTACCGAGCTGTAAATTATTAAACGTTTGAAGGACATATCTTTCCTGAAAACTCAAAGTAATAATTATCACATAGACAATGTTTCTTAAAGTTAGCTGACAGTTTTGTAAACCTCTGGCTTGTTCAAATTAACGAAGAAAACTTAACGATCTAGTCCGACTACCTGAAAACACAAAGTAAATCTTGCCTCCGAAACTTGTCCATTAACTTAAGTAGAATCTGTAGACAGCACAGAAGAGAATAGACTCCTCCACTTTGCCGTCATTTGAGATAGATAATAGTTTGAGCGTAGGTAAAACCGTAATATCTGATTTAGATAAATTTGTAGAATTTGTTTTCTTACGAATATTTTGTATGCTAATAATACCTAGGGCCGGTTCTTAAATACGGACTTAGGATACTTTTTCGATGTTTATATTTTAGTCAATATTGCTCAATTTGTTGATTAATATTTATTGATTCTTCACAAAATTACGCGTCGAAGTATAATAAACTGCTTATCGAGTGTTATCTGTAAACTTTTACCAACAATAACTTAAGAAAAGCGAAATGGTTAACTTTGCAGCATGCCGTCCGCATATAAGACATGAGTATATACTAAATAGTAAAAATAAACATATTTCGGATAATAGGCTTGTTCTAATGTACAAGGTGTCCCGCGGTACGAGAAACTCCCCTACCTATGTTTGGGTATTTGTCAAGCATTTTAAATTACAGTAAAAATATTTTACGACGACATTGCACAAAACACGTCGGATTAAGAAGCAGCTACTCATACAGCACAATCATGTTTTTAATTATTAATGTATTAACCATGTTAACGTTAAATATTCCATTAAGTATCGCTATTTAAGAAACGAAAAAATGAAATTTTTGAAAGTTGTATGCGATCTTTATAAATTCTTCCTTAATTTTGAAAACTCTCAGCAATTTTCTTTTGACTCCAAACCCCGAAAATTAAAAATTATATCTTGAATTTTTACTTCGCTTAAAATCTGTACAACGTTGTAGTCGACGACCGCTTTATTATTTATGACAAGGAACACGAAACTCATCTCGAGTTATAAACTTCTTGGAATTTCTCCTGAAGTAATACAGAGCTATTATTATGATGTCCCCACAAAAAAAAATGCGCCGCGCAGTAGCACTAGGGTCGCGCACGGGGCGCGAAGCCAACAAATGTAGTCCGGCAGTGGAGCTTCGAAGAGACAGACGCCTACTACAGTGTTCTTATCCGAAGAGTTTCTTAGAACGATATTGTTTAATATACTTACTATTTTCGTGATACTCTCTGTCTTGTTGTCTAGTGGTTGTATTTGTACGACTGCGGATCATGAGGCCCTGGGTTCGAATCCCGGGTCGGGCCAAAAAATTATTGATTTTTTCCGTCAAGCAATTCTCAGTAGTTGCCCGTAGTCAGGAAGTTGGCGGTGTCTCACCCCCTTGCCTTGGAAAGCACGTAAAGCCGTTGGTCCTGCGCCTGATCTCTCTCCGGTCGTATCGGTTTACCGTCCCATCGGATTATGAGACTAAGGGAATAGAGAGTGCACCTGTGCTTGCGCATACACTTGGGCACTATAATCATGTCCTGCACCGATGGCTAGCCTCCGTTGAGGCTGTCCGCCATGGCCGAAATTCGGTCTGGAGGACATTATTATGGTAAACTAAATATCACATGTAATATGATAATATGTATGAAATCATAATTTAATATAGTTAAAAGGTTTAATTTAATAATAATTTATTATATACGAAATTCAGCTAAAACCCTTAGACAGAATAACGAAATATAATATAATATTTACAAAAATATACTACAATTTCTATTAATCCTAGAACCGGAGCTAGGTAAGCTTCGTGTTTACCGGCGCCTGAAAATTGAAGCCGGAAGCGCTATGATTTGTAGAGAACTGGGGAATGTGGCCCTCGGGAAATTTAGTCTTCATAACGAGGCTTAAAGAAAAGACTTATTAGTTTGCTTTTAAGCGTATTAGTTTGAAACTAAGTGATTATATTTTTAGTTATAGCGATTTATTTTATTTATATATTTTCTTATATTTATCTTATATTTACATTGAATGAAACTGGTTTTAATAGTGCCGTGTAGTGGCGGCTTAAGAAAATTCTTTACCCCATATCATCCATGGATGTCGTCAGAGGTGACAGAAGTAAATATAAAAGGAAATAGACTGTAGTGTATCTGACATTATCCGATATGATAATATTTGATCGAATAACAACGCTAAATAATAATAAACTACAATTGCCAAACCGCTTGTCAAGCGTCGGAACTTTGATAAAAAATCTGCTTCTGGTCATTTATGAGGGAGGCCTATGTTAAATATTTATGATCGAGTCTTCTGCATTCCTTTTTCATATAAATTTCAATTACGCCAAATCTTACATTGCTAAGGAGGATCGATAGTTTTCACTTCACGTATTAATATTATATGGATAACATCTGCTTATCTCTGTGTATTATTGTCTAACGTGATCCATTTAGTAATGAAAAACTTGAGGTAGTTAAAGTAATATCAAATACTAAGGTCAACGATCCCTTAGATGGGTAATAATCAAGCTTTTTAGTCACGTCAGTTAAAAGATGGCTTTTAAGTCACATATCGTGATACTTTTTTTCACAGAACAAGTGAAACAAACGACCACACAGTTCGCGTAATAGTAAGTGGATGCTGTGGTTAATAAACATCTTCATTTAACCTTGATTGAGAATTAAAATGCAGATGCGTTGTCACCCCTAAGGACTATATAAAATGCCTCGTTTCCAATAAAAAGGGTATCCAGTTCTCTACACTCACCTAACGAAACACAGCATCATTAAGCTACTATATTACGCTGGTATACTGTAAGAGCGTGGTAGGACCACGCTCAGTTCGAGCCGAACCATTCGTGCTACAACCATAATATGGAAGTAAGCGTGGCTCGACCACGCAAAAAACTACCCGCAAACTCACTCATTGAGACCTGTGCCACTTACTTCTCTATGATAATTCACTATGACCTACAATCATGAAATTCAACCAACCAACCAACGTAAAATAGCAGCTCAATGCTGCTGTGTTCTGCATGGTGAGTGTAGAGAATTGGAGACACTTTTTGCTGGAAACGAGGCATTCCATCTTAGTCCTCACGGGTGACAACGCATTTTGATTTTGATTTTTAGATGTAGATGTCTATGGACCACAGCATCCACTTACCATCAGGTGCACTGTGTGCTCGTTTGTAACCCTATTTTATAAAAAAGGAAGGTGCTGTTGCCTATTTCCTGTTTCATTTTCCCTCCGTCGCCTCTTTTGACAACCTCAGGACGGGAAGTAGATATTCTTACACCGCCACTAAGTTATTTCATTATATTAATAGATAACGCACGTAGCTCATGGATTGTGTAATTATGTATGTAACTTCAATTGATGATAAATTTTCATATAAAAAATGTATACATAGCTAGTTTATACGGTGAATGAAATTTGTTTCTAGCGTTCATTACAGAAAAAAGTACGAGATAGAATAGATATATGTATCGCGCTTACGGAAATTGAATCAAAAAGCTATGATTTGTGGAGAATGTTGCCTCTGAGAAATTCAAGTATCGATGCTAGCCGTTACAGAAAGCATTTCCATACTTTCTTTGAATTTATTATGTAATTTCGTAACATAAAGTGAATTTAAATCATGCATTTTTATAGTTTAGTCTGTATCATTATAGGTAATACGTATAGAACAGAAGTTCGTAATACAGTTAGAAAAAAAGTTTCTGTATATGATAAATGTTCTGTTTAGAAATGTGATATTTTTATAGGATAAAGGTGACAAACGAGCATGCAGTCCACCTGATGATAAGTGGTTGTGGTTGCTGTGGTCCGTAGATAACATCTCCTGTTCAACTCCTCACATCTATCTTAGATTACAAATCAAAACGCAGATGCGCTACTACCCGTGATATTAAGATGCCGTTGCCATCGCTACGACGCCGAATGCCGAAAGCGTTTTCAGTAAAATGGGTCTCCAGTTTTCTTCGCTCAGCATACGAAACACAGCAGCGTTGAGCTGCTATTTTACGCTGGTATTCTGTGAGAGCGTGGTCCTTTACCGATCGAGTCGACCCATTCGTGGTATAACTATACTACTAATATAGCTCTGGCATGGCTCTACCTCGTGAATGATAGAATCTTCAATGAAGATTTCTGCATTGGAACGAGGGTAATTATCATATACCAACAGATCGGTAAACTTACATGGAAATAAGCCGGTCGTGTTAAACTGTAGAACATCCAACCGATAAATTACGGATCAGCGCCTTATCACCTACGAAAGGAACTGCGGGCACTAAATGGAGTGACTAACTGGTAAATTATACAGGAAATGGTTGCAGATGGCTCAGGACCGTGTTCTGTGGCATTTGTTGAGAAAGGCCCGTACTCAGCAGTGGGACTGTGAAAAAAGCTGAGTTTCCAACGCTTTACAAAGCGTAGTAACGTTTATATTCATCTTAATCCTTAGGGGTGGCAATTCATCTGCATTTTCATCCTTAATCAAAGATTTAAGTAGTTGTCTATGAGCCACATCATCCTCTTACCATCGGGTGGACTGTGTGCTCGTTTGTTAACACATTCTATAAAAAAGACGTTTTACATATCTATAAACTAGCTTGCCAGGCAGACGTTGTTCTGGCCTTTTCGACGACCTTTGTCATGTTCTATTTAAAATTCATAATTTCGCAAAAAAATTGTGGGTCACTCATGGGCAAAAAAATATTCTATCTCTCAAGTTGGACCAAACTGTACACGGTGTGCATATTTGATTAAAATCGGTTAAGTAGTTTAGGAGTCCATCGCGTACAAATAACGTGACATGTAATTTATATATATTAAGATTGCACATGACATGCAGATCTAGATCAATAATTTGTACAATATTTGTGGCTTGTGGGGATCGAACCCGGTTGGCAGCATAACAAAATAAAGAGCAATGTTAGTACTTTTAATAAAATACAGTAAGTATAATAAATAATAAGAAAATGCGACGCGTTTCGTTTCGCGATGAAAATCTTAAAGGAGACAGTTTGAAAAAATGCTATCAACTACATAAAGGCTTTTCAAAAATTCCGAAATGCCACGTAGTAGCTGCACTAAAACCCAGTACACCCACTACACAAAATCATCCCACTGATCTCGTAATAGAGGATGTAGGGAAATTGAAACAGAAAATGAGCAGTAGTATTTTCCTGACAAAAGTTCAAAGCTAAAAGAAAACTGCGCTTGCCGACTAGCCCGCAAAGCGTAGCTTCTATGGCAAACGCCCCTATGAGGCAAAGTAGGTGAGGCCTATGACCGGCAGTGGATTTGACTGGTATGAAGAAACATTAAAGTATATACTGCTAAATTGCTTCAAATTTTTGTTCCGTACGTGTTCATTTGAGTGTTCTTGTACATGGGCATATTCCCTTGGAGGTAGGATTTGACAAAATCGTTGTTGGACTAGCTCAAGGTCTACAGGTCTTAAGGTTTTTCATGTATTGTCCGTCACCTCTTGCGAAATCGCCTACACCGGCTTCGCGCTATAACTTTTGATTTATTACCCTTTTTGCAGGCTGATGCTTGACTGATGAAACTGAAACTGAATCCGACAGTTTTAAACGTGAAAAATTTACAAGAATCTCGTGTTCCGCATAAAACAGGAACATAAAGAAAATCCAAAGTAATCCTGAACAATATTACTTATACATGCGTGATAAATGTGTCGGAGTCATACTGAATAATAAAAATATCCTCCGTGAGGCATGGCGTGCGTCGCGTGTTTTATTATAGATTAGAATAATCCGGGAGTACGTTTTGTTAACGTCAAACTTTTTTATACAAAGATCGAAATAAAAGAGCACACATTCTTCTTGTTGGGGAGAGTGTATTGTGGCATATACTCGTATATATCTTTTTGTATAAAATTTAAATGACAAATGAATTATAAGTCCACCTGACGGTAAGTAGCAAAGAATTATTAGGCCTAGAACCGATGTAGGCGCACGCAAAGTGAAGCCATTTAACCTTTTAAGGCTACGTACGACTTTCGGCGCATCAATACTCGAGTCCACGTAGTCGTGTAAAGAGTTCGCGCGCTTTTGTAAAAAAAATGACGTACTGTGCTGTGAAAGGGTGTCACAACTCATCCCATAATCATGAAAAAAAAAAATCTCATTTCACGGGTTTATACTGCATGGCAACTTAATTTTTAGTTAAAAAAATCCATCAAAACAAAAAAAAAAATCATAAATTAGACATAG
>DWHP01004209.1:0-12762 GCA_018247895.1 Parnassius honrathi
AATCTATACTCACAAGTTCCTGGGGTATTCCTTTTTGAGGAGTGTAGAATTAAAATACTAGTAATAATTTTCCAATATCTATATTTCGTATTTTCGTGGGCTGGGTTTTTTGTCAACTATAGACGTCGTGGCGCTCAGGGCCCGCAGGTGCTGATCAAGTATAGGCGACTTTGGCGCTCAAAAGGTTAAAGATCATTTTTGTTGAATTTATGTATTCAAATTAGTGAAGCTACAATTTCCGTTCCAGCCTATTAAAGTTCACACACGCTCACACACGTAGGCCTCCCCATAGACTGGCTTATAGGCTATTTGTCATAGTTGCCAAGCTTGGCAATCGGGTTTTTTATTCGTTATTAGCCCATCCACATAACCCAACTCCTGATTTGTTTCCCTTTCTCGCCTCTTACAACACCCACAGAAATATATGGGGTAGTGAATATTAAGGATGGGCGTTGCGACGACGAACCGTTTACAAAGACTGTTTTGTGTTCGACGACGAAAACGTTTTACGTCCGAGGTTCAAATATTCTTCGTTGCACAAAGCAGTTTTCGCATTACTTGATGCGATTTTTTATTTTTCGTCTATGAAAATACAGTCGAGAACACAATGATTCAACTATCTACGAGTATTTCACTCGTCGCGTCGTTGTCCTTAAAGTACCACGTTTTATTGTCGTCTTTGGTTCCGTATTCGTTGACAATAGTTAGTAAAGTCGAAAAAATCTACAACCATTTCACCCGACGAAAACACTATTTTCAATAAAATTATAATTCTATTACATGTAGGATAAGTTTCGTCCTTTAAGCCGTCTAAGTTAGTTTTCTGTCCTCCAACCAGTTGCAACGACGACCGTTTTCTGCAACCGTTTTCGTTGTCGGGAAAACGGTTGCGTTTCGTTCGTCAAAAATTTGACAACGACCCATCACTAGTGAATATTCTTGAGGTGCGTCCACACTTGTGTCATTATGCCGAACGTTATCCCGTAACCGTATCAGTAACACGTCAGTAGCGATAGTGTGGACGTGTTTTGTTACGCGAAAATTTTTTACAAGTTGCAGTTACGCTTTAATCCGAACTTCATTCCGAACACTGGAAGAAACTGCTGGACACCTAGGACAATATAAGGAGTTACGACCTTCTAGCTGGGCCTAGTGTGGACGCTATTCCGTGTACTGTTACACATCTACGAGCCGATCCATTGAGTCGGTTTTTGTCAAAGGATTTTGCTATTGTCCGCGTGACCACGAGACGTCTACACTTACATTTACGACACGCGTAAAAGTACGTCACATGACACAGAATACATTATCGGGTCATGTCGTGACATGTCTTAGTACTCACCCACCCACACCTCACCGCTTCGCAGCTATTTTTTATTTCTTATTTTTAGCACAAAGTAATATTATAAAGGCTGTACTAGCACAAGCCAAATGTAAATTTACTTCCGCTATTTCTTCTGCAGACGACATATCTCCCTGTTCGTTGGGGCTTAAATGACAGCACTAACAGAATCTTGATGTCACGTAGTACAGGTCAACACTATGTGTCTTACTGGTAACATTTCATCGTACATGGTTTGTGACCGTGTCAATACAACTCAGACCGTCCACATTAGGCGTAACATTGCTGTACGATACCACGTAGTCCGGTCCGATTTCATGTCACAAGTGTGGACGCACCTTTACACCACACCTACCACTATGTGTAGTGGTAGGTGTGGTGTGGTACAAGCTGAAATTTTCGTATAAAAAATGGGTCCCATTAAAACCAGCCTTTAGTGCTGGTGATGATTATGGAACCAAAATAAGGACCTTCACTGCTGTTTGTATGTGGTTTAAAGTATTATTGGTTAGTACAGTATGACAAGTGACCAGTCGAGAATCCAGCACCACAACAATGCCAGCGCCGCAAATGTGTCAGAACATTTGACTGTGTAATCTGTACACAACAGTAATAACGTTACGAGCTTGCGGTTCGTGACATTAAGAACTGCTGATTAAATTACCACAATTGCCACTTTAAATACCGAACACCAATTACAACTAAAAACACACTAATAATAAAACATAATTGTTCTACTGATCACTTTAGTTTGCAATTATATTGCTTTGAAGGTTAGAAGTATTCACTTGATTCGCCAATTCAATACTGACTCGATTGCGGTGCTTACCGACCTTATATAGAGCCTCATCTAATGAAACATCTAGAATGTTCGAGTACATACCGGTCCCGATTAACTAGAATTGCACTAGATTTAGCGCCAAATGCGGCTGAAACGGCAACACTGCGCTAGTGGTAACTCGCTATGTACCAGACATTAATTATGGGGCACAACAATAATATTGCTCAAGTATAGTGGACAAACGCAAGCACAAGGCGTCAGACATTGAAAGGACAACTCAGTGATTGATTATTAGCCCGACCTTCGGATTCAAACACGGGGCACATGATCAGCAGTCGTGTTCATGACCTCTATAAACCAACGAGACATACAAAAATTGAATAAAATTAAAAGTCAAGGAGATTAAAAGCCAAAATACACTGGCAGCTTTAATATAGAGGTTGTGGTTGTACTAAGCTTGAGTGATTAAAAATATTTTATTTTTCAATGAGCTAGACGTATAGAATGTATATTTGTACTCAAATTGAATTCTTAAAAAAGGTGAGCACTAAGAATAATTATTATAGTTTTTGAGTAACTGGTCTCTTTGGCCCTTGTTTGTTCTGCAGTGACTTGTCAGACTTATGATGAGTTGCAATGATGATATTAAGTTACAGCCCAAGCCTAAATACATCAAACTGCTGGGCACAGGCCTCCCCTCATATCTGAGAGGATTTTAGAGTAAAGATTTGTCCGCCGCGTTGCCGCATTGCGTGTTGGCGAACTTCACGTCTTCAAAATAATTTTTGTCTTATTTCTCAGACATGCAGGTTTCCTCATCATGTATTCCTTCATCGCCGTACACGTGGTAAATCAGCACTTAAAACTTTTTTTACAGAAGGTAGGGCAAACGATCATGCGACTCATCTGGTGGTAAGTGACTACCGTCGCCCATAAACAACTACAACACCAGGGGAATTGCAGGTGGTGGCCGGTCTTTTGAATAGGAGTAAGCTATTTTCTTGAAGGTCCCTAAGTCGAATCGATCCGAAAAACTCGCCGATGGTAAACAATTCTACAGAGATGTTTTGAATTAAAATTTTTGCATTAAATAGTAAGGCTATAAACATAAGCTATATCTCTTAAATTATTTTTTTATATTTAGTGGTTGCCATACAATGTACGTCAAGGATTTTGTGATGGTCACAGTATTTGTTGTAAATATGACTCATTCGAGAGATCGGTGAATCTGATTCTAGAAGCGTCTTCTAGCGTTCTAAAGCGTCGAGGTGTTCTCCGTGGCACTCTAAAGCAAAACTTTGGGAGGAGTTTTGGAGAGCATACGTAGTTCCTAATAATTTTATTGAAGAACATTAGGTCAGTTGTGACACGAAGTGCGTTAGTGAAATTTGGCGGCTGGAATTAATTTGATCAATTCCTCAGAGCACTCCCCGTGGTAGATGCGATAGAAAATGCAAACGGATGGAACATCCCTTCGCACCGCCAGTGTATCGAGCCGATCAGAAAGAACTCGATCGTCGACGATTCGAGCCGCTCTGCGCTGGATGCGGTCATGTGAAAGGAGTTGGCACTGGGGTGCCCCAGCCCAGAGATGAAAACAGTATTCCATGTGAGGCCGAACTTGCGCCTTGTAAAGCAAGCGGTGTGCCGGCAAGAAATACTGTCCCAACTGCACAATATTCAATATGTCGACGCCGAGGATTCCGAAGTTGGCTGAGACAACAAGGGGTGTGCCTTGAAACTGAGGAGATACAGCAAAGGAGTTCTTTTTAGCGGTAAACGTGCAAACTTGTGTCTTCTGGGTATTGAACTGGACTAGATTTAGTTACCCCCAATCCGATACTTTGTACAACAAAGTCTCGTCTTCAGACAATTTGTTCCGGTGCTCGGTGTTTTCCCGAGAAATATTGTCACAGCCGGCGTATAAAGCATCACCAGTTCTGTCATCCGCATAGCAATGAATGTTACCAGTTTGCAACATATCATTGATATACAGAAGAGACAGCGTTGGCGATAGCACGTAGCCTTGTGGAACATCAGCGTTATTAAGCTTGTAATCAGAGCATGTACCATCTACTACGACCTTGATGCTCCGATCAGCAAGTAAGTTGATGATCCAATTGCACAATTTCTCGGGAATCTCATAGGAAGGGAGCTTCGAAAAAACCGCTTTGTGCCAAACCGGATCCGAAGGTCTTCACTATGTCCAAACTAATTGACAATGCCTCCCCCTTGGACTCTACTGCCTACATCTATCTGCGTAAAAGATCCATTGTGATCGCTGCTATGGATATAGTTCACTGCTAAGTCTTCAATGAATAGGAGTTGCTTAGCCGTGAGCAATTTCACTTCTTCTGGGCGGAGTACATAGTTTCTCGGCAGCATTAAGGGTCCGCAATCAGTTAGGATGTGCAGAGGCGTTTCCTCCGTTATGGAACAGAACCGACACATCCTTGAGTTGCTTAGTCCCAGGACGGACATGTGCTTTTTAAGACAACAGTGTCCAGTTAGGGCTCTTGCTAGAATGCGCAATTTGTTTTTACTTAATCACAGGGCTTCTGAAGCGAATTTTAGTTTAATTTTTAAGGATTTAGTTTTTAGAATTTTTTGAGCCTGGTTTGTCAGACCAGATCTTAAGTCATTTATTGTGATAAAGAGTTTCAAGGGTAAATCGGGCTAGGCTTCACGAGATTTTACAAAATGACTCAGGTCCAAACTGTGTGCACTTTGAACCCTCCCGTGCAAGTTTGTCGGCAAATTCGTTGCCTACAATACCCGCGTGATGTGGAAAGCATCGTAAGACGACCCTGTTGTTACATCTCAGGGCGTTTAAGCGATTCATGCAGTCTCCAACCAGCTTCGAGTTCACTAAGCTCAACCTCAGCGCTAGTGCTGCTTGACTATCAGAGTTTATATAAATTATATGGTTGACGTAGTGTTTTTGAAGATTGATTTTCGCACACTGAACTATAGCGAAAATTTCTGCCTGGAAGATAAAGATGAATCTACCCAAATTCATACTAAGTTTGAATTTGGAGCGTTCCCCGTAAATTCCAAAGCCTACGTCGAGGCCCATTTTAGACTCATCGGTATACCATATAAGGCTACCGACCTCACAGATAACCTGACCATTTAGCCAGTTTTCTCTGGCGGGTAATTCCACTATATACTTTTTATCAAAAGTGTGTAGTGGACGCATGATATCTAAGATCATAAGACCGGTGTTTCCTTAATTGAGTCGAGCATGGATATTAATCAGTAGGAGAGCAAGCTCGGACCACCCTGGGCCTTAATCTTATACAAACTAGCTCTCGCCCGTTGCCTAGATATAGATCAAGGGGCGTTAGGCATTTTTGCGTTTTTTAGGCAATTTTTAGGCTTTAGGCAAATTGTTTACTACATATTTTTTTCTAAAAAATTAAGTGCTGAATAACTGCTGATTGCAATTTCAACGGTTTGAATTTTTATAATGGTAAGTGTTTGCGCCCGATTGAGCGGGGAACCAGTTGATAGCGGCCGCGCGGGGGGAGAAATTCTTGTCGCGATAGGGACCGCACCACTGAGTTAGTTTGTTTGAAGCTGCGCAACGCAGCGCCGCGTCTGGAGCAAATTGAGCTCACGAACCACGAGTTAAATCGAAATCGTTATAAGCGCTTGACGGCCGCTATTGTTTTAGTTTGGTCGTTAATATATGTTATAACGAGGCCTTTCTTTGATATTGAGTGATCGGTTGAACTTCGCTTGTTACCAATTTGTGTCGAGGAATTGTATAGGCGGCCTTTCAATATCGAACTAAATAATTTGAACTGTAATTGGCATTGAAGTGTAACTTACGTGGCATTCTATATAGTACGAAGTGCATTCGCTTATTTGATTGAACTCTAAACCTTGTCTATATATCAACTTATAGTTTTGTGCTAAGTGAAGTGACACTGGAGTTCGGCGCCAGAAGTGAGGCGCCTTTAGAGCAGTGCAGCAACGGCGGGTTCTAGCCTGCCATGGTGAAGTCGGCTACCACGTTCACCACACCGTTCCCTCACATACACACCCACACTACCTTCACAACACGCTGACGACGCCTTGTGGTATACCCTACTCCTGAACTAGGTAAGTTCCTTTTTTGATTTGCTAGCCGCTATAATAATTTTCCATAAGCCATTGGGCTCGTCCCTTAGTTGTTCGTCGAGCTGGTTACTCATGGGCCCTAACCGGGTCGACCCAAGTCTGGGCAACTCTGGGCCGTAACACTAAGGGATGATGAAAAGCAACCAGTACGAAAAAATTATGACTGAAAGAATGATTACAGACCTTGAGAAAAGATACCCATACAGAAATGGCATATTTCAACAAGATTTGGCTTCATGCCACATCTCTAAAAAAATGAAGGAATATTTCGCAAGGAACCGGGTGAATATGTTGAATTGGCCAGAGAACTCACCAGAAACCTATAGAAAATTTGTGGCTTGCAAAAATGGATTGCAGAACAAAAATACAGCCTAATTTGCTCTATACTTAAAGTATGGTACAGGGATGAAAAAATCCTTGAAAACTGCAAAACTCTGTTGGAATCTACGCCCAAACGCGTTCCAAGGAAGGGCATACCGCATATTAAGTAGTTTCTAAATTGAACATTTGACCATATATATGAAATGGTTTTTTGAGGAAAAGTTGTTTGATTCAATTAATATGCTCGGTACTGTAAACAAGAAATATAAAAAATACTTGTTTTAAATTTTTTGAACATTTGAAGCTTGAAAAAATACAGTTTTTTAAAGTACATTACAATTGCTAAAAAATAAGACCGTTATGAATTAAGATTTGATAAATTATTTACATATAAGCCAACATCTGGATCATACAAATTTTCTATAAATCAAATCTCGTTGCACCTTTAGTCCTGTTTAATTAAATCTTTAGATTAATGTTGTAATTCTTGTACTGAAACTTTTTGATTCTCTTTATTTACCATAAAATACTATAATCCATACATAATAGAACGGGGAAGTGGGCGGAGCCCGTGTAGCCACTAACATGTCACTAACACGTCAATTCACACGTATAAATATTAACACAATCAATCCAATTTTTCCAATTTTCGTGTTAAGCGTCGATGCATACAAATCATTTAAAAAATGGCAAACTGTGCAATAATTACGTGTCAAAAGAACAGCGGGAAATGGAATTTAAATAAAGGATACATATTCTACAACCAGTATGTCGAAACTATGTATATTTTGTGAATTTTAGAAAAAGAAACATTTATGTGTCAAAAACATTAATCAAAAGTCTAAAATGTGTTTGTAGTAATGATAACAGATAATACGACGAAATTGCTTGTATGTGTGCTCCCGGCGACGCCAATCCTCCTACAAAGTAAGGTTGACAGCCACTCTATTGTGTATTATAGTATTCTATGGTATTTACTAACAAAACTTTATTCGGACAAGATAATATGTATCCAATTTTTCTATTAAAAAAGTCTATATAATAATCACTTGTACTATAAAATAATGTACACAACAAGTGTACTTAACCTTAATGTACTTATTATCAATTTCTACGAAAACATTCTGCAAGACTACTTTCTGGAAATTTTATTTTTTTCTTATATACATAAACGAACACAGTCTAGAACAAATAATACGAGTTAACAAAGTAAAGAAACCCGAATACGTATGGATACATAGCTGGATCTCCGCAAAGGGTACCAAAAAAGCGTTAGAACTGGAGTCTCACCAAAAAGCTAAAGAACGGGGAGTGATACTGCCTCTTAATCAATCTATAAACGCAATGCCGCCAAACATTACACAACATGAGTAACGAGCGAGCTCACAGTCAACCTGATGTTAAATGGATGTCGTGACTTAAAGAAAATACAGACGCGTCGTTGTAACACTTTTTCCTTAGAACAGCTGTTTTATATTTTTTAACGTAATTTAATTATGAAAGATTTAAAGTATCGCAAAATAATTTCTCACCCTGCTCCATGACGGCTGCCAGTGTGTCTGTGAAATATTTAAAGAGCCTGTTCTGCAGATCAACTGGCATGCCCAATATCCTGTTGAGGAACTTCGACATGTTGTTATAATCCTGTGGTGTGTAAACAAAGATAACTATTGTTAAAATAGGACACAAAATATACTTTCCTACAACTATGAAACTTATGTTATTATATCCTGTCACATTTTTATTTGAAAAAACAGTCATAATATCAAAATTCCAACACTTATTGCCTTTTGGCAGAACTTCACACTGCATCTAATATATAATCTTCCGTTATTTACTGTACATGCGAGTTTCTACGACGTCTTCCGCTACCAAAATCATAAAAAATGTAAATTTACTAGCGGAGTTCAAGAAAGAGTTTACGATGCGACAATAATTATGTTCTTTTCTAGTATGTATGTTACGCGATATCTTCGTCAATAATTGTCAACCGATTTTGATGATTCCTTTTTTTATTTAAAAGGTTAAACTTCAGGGGTGGTCCTACAAAAATTCCACCCATATAGGTAGCATTACAGGGGATAAAAATCTTAATGTAACTGACTACAAGAAAGTGATATTCCTTAGCCCACTCAAAAGGATAAAAAATTGACTTTCAATAAAAATTAAAAGCAGACTTCAAATATCTAAAAAGAATAAAAGAATCATTTTCAAGCATTAATTCTGCTATACACTATATCTAAGCACTGACTTCAAAATGTGATTTTTTTTTAAATAAAATAAGAGTAAAAAAACTGCAAACAGTTCAGTGGTAAGTAGATGCTGTGGCCTAAAGACACCATCTAGCATCTATCCTAAATTAAGAATTGAAAATTGTTTTGACATAAATTAATTAGGTTAAGAAACACGGGCGAAAGCGCTGAATCCTGACATACAGGTTCTTATCTAGTTTAGGATACAGAGACTTTATAGGCTATTTGTATCCTTATATTATGTCAACAAAGATTATTACTATTATTAAAAATCAAAATGCAGATGCATTGTCACCTCTGAAGACTACAATTAAATACCTTGTTTCCAGTCAAAAGGTTCTCCGGATCTGTACAATCATTTTACAAAACACAGCAGTATTAAGCTGGTATTTCACGTTGGTATTCTATGAGAATGTGGTCCTTCCCCGATCGTGCCGTTTCAGTTGTGCAACATCCATAATATACTGCAACACCGTTTTTTAATGTTAACTTTTACTTTTGATAAAGTTACTTTTCAAAGTTATTGTAGAGGCCTTGTACCTTGTCGAGCGAAAGTACTCCTGGCGCACTCTCACTATTGACGATGAGTCCGACGCCGACTAGCGCGCTGGCCACGTCCTGGAAGAAGTCCCCGGCGTAGTCGCGCGGCGGCGCCACCAGCGGCGTCTCGTACTTCATGATCGCCTTCATCACCGCCTCCAGCGCACTGCGCCCTGTCGCCGAACAAAATAATACATCATCATCATCATCACATCACAAGGGTAACTTTTGAAATATCTGAGGTCGCGCGTCTAACGACAAATGACGCCTGATAGCGTTGAGCCCACGTGCAGCTCTCATTCACTTATTCCACCACCGCACTTGTTGCCGCACGATGTTGACCTGACTGAGGACGTACGTCTTGGTGGCACGGCGACCGACTCCAGCCGCTACTCTTGTACAGGAGTAACTGTCACTCACTCATTCATTCACTCACTCACGTACTTATTGTCGATGTTGAACAGGCCAAGGTCGCATGTCAAGCGATACCCGCCACCTGGCCGCGGCGGGTCCACGTACATCTCTCACTCACCGTACTTGTTATCGATGTTGAACTGGCTAAGGTCGCGCGTCTCGGTGGCGCGCCGGTCGCCGTGCGTGAGCGCACCGAGCGACTCCAGCCGCTTGGCCACCGTGGAAGCAAAGCGCCGCTCTCCCGCCAAGTCTGAGATCAGGAAGATGTATTCCGGAGCGTTCACCTGGTTGGATCTATGCGTGCGACCTGCGCAAATACACATTTATATAAATGGATTTGGAGTTCATTTATTAACTTTAATGAATTACTAAAGGTAAATTCCACTTACCAAACTGTTGTATAGCTCTATCCGCTGACCATGGCAATTCCAACGTAATATGCACCCTCCGCCTTTGATTCCGTGCCCTGGCGGCAAATACAAACAACGATGTTTACGTGTTAGAGCCACACTGCTACTGGCTGAGCTACACCAAGGAAGAACCACATTCTTAAAAAATACCCTTAAAAACATCATATTGCTGCTGCTTCGTATGGTGGGTGTAGAGAAGAGATGGCGCGAATACTCGTTATTATTCGGTATTCGGCATTATTCGACATTTTTTTGTTATTCGTCGAATACCGAATAATAAGCCAGTATTACAGAACAAAAGAACTATAGACTTAAAAATAATGAAACTTAAATTTTTCTTTATTCATTTAACATAAGAAAAACAGCAAAAGAAGTAACGACCTAAAGGAAGTGAAAAACAAATCCCGCCCAACCCAAACACAAGCGAAATCGATTAGGCGGAAAATCCCCTACAGTATTAAATGCTAAAACGTCAGTATTATACAATACGAGGCATTCCCCGCAAAATAGGATGGAGAAAAAGTTGCCAGCATTCCAAAATGTAAAATAAGTATAATATGAAACTTATTTCTTTAACTTCACTATTTTATTTTCTTATACTTTACCTTAGATTACGGTAACAAAGAAATGAAGGTAAATTCAAGACTACACCACACAAGCGGGTAATATTCGATTACCAATAAATAACTTTTATCATTTTTTTATTTCGAATAATAATGGCGAGTTATTCGACTATTCGCCATTCGGAATGGTGATTAATCACTACCAGACCATTCGCTATAACAAGCATTCGCGGCATCTCTAGTGAAGTACTGGAGATAGTTTTTACAGATAACAAACCATTCCATCTTAGTCTTAGGAATGATAACTCATCTGTATTTTGAACCTTAATCGAGGATAAATGCAGGTGGTATGAGTATATGTGAAAACAAAATCTACTTTCAATCGGAATGCTCTGAAAATGTAACTAATTCTATGTTCTATAAATTTCATTATTAGCAAACACCCATTCTTCTGTTTTGAGATAATCAAACTCTACAAATATTTACAGATTAATCTAATACAAGACCTATTTTTAAACATAATATTTACCTCCTATCACTTTGTAATGAGATACCACTGGAAGCTGCTTCGGATATGATGGCCACATCTTTCTCGCCGTCCATGAAGCGCTGTTTCTCGGTAAGGTTAAGGGTCTCGAGAGGCACATCCGCCTCTGACCTACTCTCGTATAATATTTGCCCATCTTCCGTTTGCACAACTCGTCCTTTGCGACCCGTCATCTGAGGATAATCGAATACTTAAGTTACATATAACAGGATGCCAAGGCCAAAATGTGGGCAATAAGTTTATGGTGTAGGTGCGTATCAGTGTGTGTCAGTAGGTGTGTTCAGATGCTAGCGAATATTAGCTTATGTCAACGAGCACGATCCGTTGTGGTCAGGTGTTTGTGGATGTGCGCAGGTGTCAACGAGTATAAGCAGGTGTAGTCAGGTGCTATCCGGTGTAGTAGAAGTATAAAAGTATTTCGTCGTGGGTGTTAACGTATTAGAGCGGGTATGGTGAGACATAGTGGGTGTTAAGCAGATGTGTGCAAGAGACGCTGGACGTATGAGCGGGTGTGGTCAATTGTTAGCGAGGTAGGTGAATATGGGGGGGGGGGTGTTAAAAAAGTTCTCAGCCCGACTAAAAAAACAAATAAATTAAAATCGAAATAACGCTTTATTTTTATACATATTCTCCCCTTGTACCACCCTCAATACACTTATTAAATATATGCTCCAATGCTTCTATGCCGCTCTTATAGGCCGATTCATTCAACTCTTAAAAACATCGCTATGCCTTAGTTCACACCTTTTCGTTTGTGGAAAACTTTTGACACAGCCAAGTGTTTTAGGTAACAGGAAATATTTCAATGGTGCTAAATCAGGCAACTATGGGGGATGGTTTAACACTTCAAAACGGAGTTCATGGAGCTTAGCCACTGATTCCATCCGCTTTTCACGAATTTGGTCGACTAATTTATTTAACTGGTTAGCATAGTATGGGCCTGTTATAAACGATGCTTTGGGAAGGTGGTCAATAAAAATAATTCCCTTATAATACCAAACACTGATCCCATCACTTTTCCCGCCGACTTTTGCGACTTTGAGGTGAGGTGCGGGGATGTTGAAATGACACGACAACTTTGTGAGACGGCCTGTTTATTACTGTTCCATAACTTACAATTAATATTTATTTATATTAAACCTTCTTACTCCACTACGCCTAAGGGGCTAAAAAAATACAATCGAAGATTTTTTTAAATAGGAACTTATACAAGTATACTCATTAAATTCATAATATTGTCTACATCACAAAGTTTCATTATAAAACTTAAAACACACACCTATTACTTACATCATTCTATTAGTAATTTAGCAATTACATTGAAGTGTAATTAATTTTATTAATTAAAAATATATTAGTTATTAAAATACAGACATTTTAATAATTAAAATTAGTTTAATGGTACAAAACATGTTGTCCTATTCTTATGCATAATGTCTAGTTTAGAGTTTCTTAATACTACTACAT
>DWHP01004210.1:0-12762 GCA_018247895.1 Parnassius honrathi
TATATATATATATATACTTATTGAACATTATTTTCATGCGAGGTAGACAATGAAGCTATATTATCATGATTGTAGCACGATTGGGAAATGTATAAAGATCACAAGTTTTTTTTGGTGAGTGTAGAGAACCTAAGACCTGTTTTACTGGAAACAAGACATTCCATCTTAGTCCTTAGGGTGAAAATATAACCACATTTTGATTTTTATATCTATATGATACAGCATCTACTTCCTATCAGGTGGTAGTCTACCTAATAGGAATTTAATAGGATTTCAAATTATTTTTCCTAGTTTTTTGTAATTTAATAATTCAGCCAAAAATTTAGTATGATGAAATTAAGCGTAGGAAATAATGATTTCTAAATTAAACACTTATTTGAATACGAATCGTCCCGCATATTTCGTAAAGGATAGTCAATAAGTGTAAATGGTAGAACAATGTCATTTCTTTCAGCAGTGTATGGATCTCTTACATCATAATCATTTTCACAATTCCACTTCCAAGCCTTCATACGCCACGTTCAAGAAATGCCACAAAATACGATCTGAACCACCTATTTCATGCATGACTTGCCAGGTCTTCACTCTATCTGTTTAGGAGACGCCTTTCTCTTTATTTACCGGTACGAGGCTGCCACTCGAGAACCTTTTTTACTCATAGGTTGTCGATTCTTTGAGCGATATAACTGGCCCATTATATCTTTTGAATTTTTAATGGTAATCTTTATGAAAAGATAACTTCTGTTACAAACTTATGAAATGAAACAGAAACCAGATTTGTGTGATACAGTTGGTGAAACTAATTGGGACGTCGGGATTTATTTTTTAATCTCAGGCGCACAGTGTATAAAAGTATGGAAAGATACAATTAAAAATGTTTCTGTTGCATCAAATATAAATTATATCTATCGACCACTTACTAGGTAGTTTTATAACATTGTTTCTAAAATCAAAATACGTACAGGGTTTTAACAAAAGAGTAGTTAATAAAGCTCAAACAATGAAAACTAGATCACGTGTGTTTATTTTACCTTTGTAACTAACGAGCAAATTGTTTGTTTCACTACATACACTACACATAATTACATCGTGTTATTTTATTTGTGAAAAAACATGAATGTATTTTTTTCAATTGTAAAAAGTTTGCAAGGGATATGAGCTATAAACTAGGGAGGATATAGACTATAAACTGAGGGATATAAACTAGGTCTATTAACTAGTGCTATTTTTGACATTTAATACAAATTTGTATATACAAAACCATACGCTAAATTTAACTGCACAAAGTTTGTTATCGCGCATGTCTGTGTTAGTAAAACTCTGATTACGTAGTTAGGAGGATTTGCCTTAATTGCCATTTTCTAATATAATTCAGGCATATATTATGTAAGAAATCTAGAGAATATTCATCTATACGATACTAATACTAAATATAATTCTGCGAATCCCCCTGATTATGCGGAAAATATCGCGTCTGTTGCAAAGTTATATCAGTCACGTCCTCAATTAAATGAGGACGCTCCTAATATTTTGGCTTCAGGGGAAATAGTAAAAATACTACCTCGAATGGCTTAGCATGATCGTCCCTTATGCAGAAAATATTGCAGCATTAATTTTGAATTAAATATATGTTAAAGTTGATGATTAATGTTAATGTAATTAATATTGCATTAACATTAATCCTATTCATTAACTCAATGGCTTTCAACAACTGTTAATAACAAGACTTATTTAGAAATAATCTTCGGAACGTCAAAATCGCCGCCTGTACGCCATATGTCGCTATGCTGAAATAATTACTTCCCTTATCTTCCTTAACTCCTGTATTGCCAAAACGTATTTCATCAGTCCTTACCGTTACATTTTATTTAAAAATCTAGATTTTTAAAACAAAATTGCATCCGATCTTTCCCTTATACTGAGCAATTCTATCTTAGCAATTCTATATAGTTGTAAATTTGATTGTTAAGCTTATCAATTGTATTTTTGCATTACTTATTCAACACAATTTGTATTGTTCAGAATAAATAAATATGTCATTAAAAGTTTGAGAAAATCACAATTTCTTTATATCAGGGATAAGATCGAATGCTACGAAACAAAAAAAAAACGGAGAATCGTTTGAAACATTTTTGTCTCTAGTAATTTACAGATCACATTTAAATATGTGTTTGAACGGTAAAGATAGGACAAATTGCTTTTTATGAACTTAGTTCTCTAAGCAGTAGAAGTGGTTTTAATTTTACGTCCGGTCTTACCCCTTGATGGCCAATTCTTTATTATGCATATATAAAATTATGTCTTCGCACACGTTTTTAGCGGAAACCGTTGAGTTTACAAAAGTAAAAGCTTCTTAGAGCTAAACCACGTTTAACCATTAACGATTTGCGCCATGTTCCAGAAATCTGACGTATATGGATGTCGAGGGTTTTTGCCAGACTCTTTCAACTAGTCGAAAAGCCATCCGGTATTACACCAACGCACCATATATACAATATAAAATGTTGAAAGCTACACTGAAATGTGAGACTATTATACGCTCCGACGAAGAAACAGTGTTACTTTACGAATAGTTTTCAAATTACATGGCTCTTTGTGGATCTCCTCTGTAATGGCATCCATTACTGAAACGTATTGAGAGCTGATGGGTCGGTTTGTCTTCCGCGAGCAGGTAGATGTTTCCTTCAACCAGTTATATACGTTACAAAAGTTTTATTTCTTAAATGTTTTTAATATTAATAGTGGTTTGCGAGAGGCATGGTCAACCACGGTTAACGAAACAAGGGCCTCCGTTTTGTGAGCTTTTTGTGAAACGGATGTGGGTAACAAAGCAATTCAAAGCGAAATTCGTCAATCAGCAGGGCGTCCTTCGCGTAGCTGAGCTTAGAATCAGCAGACAATAATGACTTCTTACCTATTTCACCACTTATTGCTTGCTGTATATACAGGTCAACCGCTGTCCGTTAGTCTCGCAAAAACTTGCAAACGGCTGGACCGGATTTGTAGAAATTTTTTGTGTATGTTTGAGTGGGTTCTAGTGTGGTTTAGATTCACAATTGGACTCGGTAGGTGGTGTTGTTGTCGATATCCAGAAATCACTCCTGCGAAACTAAAGCGGATCACTAGATTATACAAATTGACAATAAAGATGATGGATTTTCTTACGTTAGTAATATATTATGTTAAAAATCTGAACAAGTGCGAGTAGTTCCATGCATCTCGGAAACCATAGTCTGGTAAGCACAGAACATTGCTCTGAGGAATGAGTGAGTCTGTTTGAAGGTAAAACTTATCTTTACAATCCTTCACAAGTCCACTGGTCAACATAGACCTCCCCCAAGAAATGCCACAAAGCACGTTACTGAAACTTAGCTGAAAAAAATCTCCCTTATATCGGTCTATATAAATTCCAATTGCAAATTGTAACTACATTTACGGATTTTATCGCGTTCAATTAACAATTTTAACTTATTTTTAATTCGCGACGTTTCGAGTGCTAAACAGCATCCATGGTCACAGGGGACTGAGATGATTGGTGTACCAATGTCGTAGTCAGCCCGGCTACCTTCAGTTTTTGAATATTTATTTTTGGTACGATCTACGCAGTACGAGCTTACAGTATCTTGAAGTCTTGTAGTGGTATGCTTGGGCTTGGGTTTAATTTTGTTAATTATAGGATCCCAAGCATATGGCATCACCCATCCATCTTCTCTATCGAAATTAGGATGTTTTTAGCTTTTTTATATGTGCTGTGATAGCACGCTTTAAGTCAAGTTTCATGATTTTTGGTCAACGGGCAATACCCTTTGGGTGAAGGTAAGTTTGCGAATTTCAAAACATATAATGATATAAATTATCTTACCTATAAATACGTTGCCTTAGAAGCTTGAATTTTTAATACATTCAAGGGACCGTAGACTTTGTATTTGAAACTACTTGTTTCTGAGAAACAGGGCTTTGACAGACGGACGGATAAACGGATAAACAGACGGACGGAAAGCAAAGCCACAAGGACGTATATCCTTTCTTTACATTTGAGGCAGGGAACCCTAAAATTACTAAAAAAATGCCAGGCCAAGACAGCTACAGTATTAATAAATGAGACTAGGCATGATAGGACAGGAGTAACAGTGCACGAGTGTGCATATCTGCACAGATAGGATGGCAATCCAATACGACCGGAAAAAAATCAGGCAAAGAATCAACAGCTTTCCCTACTTTTCGAGGCACGAGATGATACCCCTCCGGATTCTCCGTGCTGCTATTATTACTACGAATTACTTAGAACCGTACAACCCAACTATTGACAGAAAAACCCAATTATTGAATTTAGCCATTTGAACCCGCGATCACATACTCAGCTGTCGCGTTTTCTACCATACAACACCGGCCAACAAGGCAGTGAGTGCAAAAAAATAATCAATTTATGTCCATAATCTGTAATTTATTAAATAGCTATTCTTAGTCCTAAAAACCTTCCGTTAGTTTAGGAACCAGCCTTCCGTTAGTTAAGGTGTATCTCAACCTCTTCTGTGCAAAATTAGTAGATGCTCGTTACGTTCTACCTTGCGCCGTTAATTTGTTTCTGACAACAAAAGTAATTTCGTATTCTTACTATTATTGCAATTGTATAATTCTTTGTGCTATTAAATAATTTTGTATGAAGGGAAAGCAAATATATTTTTCCCGAATATTACCCTCACCTGGATTGACAAGGATCGAGAAATAGACTAATAGACAAAAATCAATTTTTCTGTTTATTTATTTCATCTAAAAATACCGAATACTGATTCCAATGACTGGTGGCACGAAATAGAATCATTGGTGTGAGGGTGTTCACTTAACCCCATTCACGTAACGCCACAATAACGTTAACAGACCGACTGACGACAAACCCTTTAATCGACGCTTCGCTATCGGAGTTTCTGAACGACCCTGCTATACTTTCCAGTCCAGTGACTGGAAAGGATACGGAATTAACATCAATCGCAAGTACATCCCTCACCTACTATATAGTCCTTATGGCAGTATCACCGAAGGACCCAAGTACTATGCTCAATGACTTCAAAAGGGTCTCCCAACGGATAGGTCTTAAGATGAACATGAACAAAATAAAGATCATGTTTAACGTCCGTGCCACACCTTTGCCGGTAGTTGTCGGGAGCACTAAGCTCGAAGTTGTTGACGAGTATGTTTATCTGGGACCAATAGTCCGACTAGGTAAGTCCAACTTCGGCCGAGAGGACAATCGACGGATTCAACTCGGCTGTGCTGTCTTCTCGTCAGCTATACCTCAAAACCCGAAAACGAGACTGTACAACCAGTGGATGGAGTGGGGTAGTGGATACGCTTACGCGGCCAGAGGGACTTTTTCTATAATTTAGTAGGTTTATGATGATCAAGATGACGATCATGAAAACTTTTAAACATTGGAATTTTTGTAATAATTAAAAAAACAAAAAATGTCGCAAATAAATATATTACGACTAATTTTGGCCAAATTCGTAACGTAACTATGTGGGCAAAATATGATTCTCACTTAAATTTGTACAATATGTACGTTGTAAGTAAAGGTGTTGTAAGAAAATGTGCTAAACCAGGTACGCGAGTACCCCTAGTTCTATCTCCGCTGGGGAATGCGGTTTAAACCATTGATTTACCTGGAACTTGGCAGTGAAGGCAAACATCGTAAGGAAACCCACATAAGTGGGAAGTAAAATATTTCAAGGACATCCGAAGACCGCCAACATGTATTGAAAAAAAAATGGAAATTATACGAAAATGAAGTAGTGGCGGCAAAAAGATGAGAAATAAATGATTATGTTATGCTTTATTTCTAAATACTTTTTGAGAAACAAGTATTTTTTTATTTTCCTGTTACATGTTTAAAAAAAGTACAAAAAAATTCTAAAAAAATAACAGGTACAGCGTTCATACATTTAAGAAAAATCCGCTCAATTGTTACAAGGGGCGTAATATAGTAACCTAATGTATGCAGGTTCAAATTCCACAAGTTCTTGAGCTTGCTTTCAACTTTAGACATTAATAAAAGCAGAATAGAAAATTCCGTTACTGTGTTAAATTTCCGGCTCTATCTAAAGAATTTCTTTGACCTTAAAACATAACTCTCAACAATTTGTATTATTTTGGTAAAGGGATAATAGCCCACTATCCTAATGTTTTCAGATGGAGGTAAATCTTTATTTAGGATAAGTATTATAACGTCCTCAAAAGCACCTTTCCGTCACGACTGGATTTCAGTTCACGATGGCGGTGCCCATACTGTCGTTCAATAAAATACAGCCCAGCCGTGAGCACTGGTGTAATCCCTACGGCCGGTGAGAACTTCTCGACAGAAAAACACAATAATCAAGGATTCGAACCTGGGACCACATAATTAGCTTTCGTACTTACAAAATATTACACATTTCCAACGTGGAAGAGCCCTGCTGCAGCTACATTATGATTGTAGCACTAATAGGTCGGCTCAACCGGAGAATGAACACGCTCTCACAGAATACCGGTGTAAAACAGCAGCTTAATGCTGCTGGGTTTCGTACGGTGAGTGTAAAGAACCGGAGGTCCTTTTTGCTCGAAACGAGGCGTTTCATCTTAGTCCTCAAGGGTGTCAATGAATCTGCGTTTTCATTCTTAATCGAGGATAAAGATGTCTATGGGCCACAGCATCCATATATTATCAGGTGGTCTGTGTGCTCGTTTGTCACCGTTATTTTATAAATAGACTTATGAGGCAGTCAGATACGTATTATATAAATAAGGTTGCTACTGATTTTGTAGGGTGTAATGGATGGATGGATACAGCTTTGAGCTCGACAAAGGTAAAGAGCCTGACAACCAGCAAAAACATTATCAGAAAAAGGCACCTGTCTTTTTTTTGTAGGATAGGGTGACAAACGAGCTCACAGTCCACCTGATGGTAAGTGGTTGCTGTGGCCCATAGTCATCTACATCTATCCTCAATTACGAATTAAATTGCAGATTCGTTATCACCCATGAGGACTAAGATGAAATGCCTCGTTTCCAGTAAAAAGGGTCTCCGGTTCTCTACACTCACCATATGAAATACAGCAGCATTAAGCTACTAATTCACGCTGGTATTCTGTGAGAGCGTGTTCCCTCCCCGGTCGAGCCGACCCATTCGTGCTACAACTATACTTTTTATATAACTGCAGCATAGCTCTACCACGTATAAACGTATAACTGTGTGTTGACGGCTCAGTTTACGACTACTAAATAATCGCTTTAAGTTCGAATCCCAGGAAGAATTATAGCACATAAGCTCAATTTTAACGAAACTGAATGTATTTGTAGTTCCCAAAGTTTATTTCAAATCAAACATCCTTATGTTTTCGACTAAAATTTAAAATTTCGTTTAATAAACCTCATTTTTAATCACACATTTCTGATTTAAATTGAGATACCTAGAGACGAAACGTCGAAAGAATCTCCTAGATATCCTGTCATTTGTAATTTTTTAACATTGCAGTTAACATGTTTTGTAGAGCCACGCTGCAGCTATATTATGGCTGTAGCACAAATGACTCAGCTCGACCGGGGCAGGACCACGCTCTCACAGAATAATAATAATAATAATAAAGCTTTATTTAGTTCCATGCATAGTACATATTAAATGATACATTTGTTAACTATCAACATTTGGTAACATCATCTATAAGAGGTGACGAAGACCTTCTAGCCTTTCTCATAAACACATCTTACAACACTCATGGCACGAAATGGGTGATGATTTCCTAATACTTTCATTTTGCTCTATAGCTCTTGAAAGTGCCATTTGATTAACGACGAAATAGCAACGGTCTCACATGATCAGTGCTTAATGCGAAGCATTATAACAATAAGGGCTACGTGACCCTATAACATTCAATTACATTTGTATACTTATTATTTTAGTTAGTTATATAATTAGTCAAATTTTTTCTAATTATTTAATGCATAGACCCCTTTCGGGTAAAAGCCTCCCCCAAGGAATGCCACCCTTCTTTGTCAATAGCTCTGTCTAGCCAACTTCCACCCGCGCACGCTACAATTTCATCTGCCCATCTGGCCTATGGTCGACCTCTTGATCTGGTGCCTTTTGGCCCAGACCACTTTACTGACCGTAGAGTCCATCTCTCGTCCTTGTAACGGGTTACGTGACCCGTCCATTTCTATATAGCCTTCATTGCAAAAGTTAGGGCATCGCATAATTTTGTCTTCTTTCGAATGTCGACGTTCTTTACCTTATCATTCAATTTTATACCTAGGCAACCTGTTTCCATTCTTCTCTGGGAATTCAGACTCACAGAATACCAGCGTAAAATAGCAGCTTAATACTGCTGTATTTCGTATGGTGAGTGTAGAGATCCGTAGACCATTTTTTACTGGAAACGAGGCATTCCATCGTAGTCCTCAGACATGATAACGCATCTACGTTTTGATTCTTAATCGAGGATAAATGTGGATATCTATGGGCCACAGCATCTACTTACCATCAAGTGGACTGTGTGCTCGTTTGTCACCCTTATTCTGTAAAAAAGCATGTTAACAACCACGGTAATCCACACTATGTGGCAATCTATTGTGGTAACATATGTTCAAAAGTGGACACTTAATAGGCTGTAATAGTATAATTAACATTCATTACGTGCTTATAAAAATATACATTGTAAATAAATCACAGATATTCTCAGTTACCAGTCAGGTATAAAATGCTTATAAGTATTAAGTCCGCCCTTTTTATCTTTCCATAAGTGGAACGCAATAAAGTTATAAATAAATATGTATTCTGACACTCTATGGAAAAATTCTCCGTTTTTATTCGAAAGGATAGTCTTGTCCCGAATATTATTGGAGACTATCACCTAAGTAGGTACTGGAATAAAACTAATTTTACGGATTCTATCAATTGATGATGAAATTAAAAGACATCCTAATTTCAATAGAGAAAACAGCTGGGTGCTACCATCTGCTTGGGATCCCATAATTAATAAAATTGAATTCAAACCCAAGCGTACTACTGCAAGACTTCAAGACACTGTAAGCTCATTGTGCGTAGATCGGACCAAAAATTAATAGTTTAAAGTTGAAGGTAGCCTTCGTTAAATAACTTCGACAAATATAGGAATCATTAAGTAGGTAATGTTATGGTATCAGAAATGTTAGTGTCAACTTAGAGATACTTAATTATTGACTTAGTGCTCATAGGATAACACTGCGGAGAATAAGATTTATGCATGAAAATTACCTCTGCCTTTATTTTTACAGGTGTCGTAAAACTATAAAATCGCTAAGTTCTCTACAGAATATACTCTGAAAATTAACACAATAGTCCAATATATTTTTATAATTATCCAGGGGGAATTCTTCTTTTAGTCGTAAGGGACCTTTGAAAAGTGCATTTGAGCAGTTTATTTCGATTTTTTGATTAGTACGTATTGTAGATTTATTTCAAATTTTTACATGCATTGCTAAGCTAATTTTTTCCCCAAACTGTCGACCTCCGAAATTTTGTAGCCCGGGGACAGGACTTCCAATATCCCTTCCCCGTCACTACGCCACCAGGTCATCAGCTTGACACCGGATATCGGGTGTTAAAGACGGTCTTTTTATACTCTTGTTGTTTTGCTCAGCGTTCACTACACCGATTTTTTAAGGAATAAGGGTGATAAATGAACACATTCCACCTGATGGAAAGTGAATGCTATGGCCCGTCTTAATTCTCAGGGGTGACAACGCATCTACATTTTTATTCTAAATCAAGGATTCGATCCTCGATTAAGAATAAAAATGCAGATGCATTGTCACCCCTGAGGATTAAGACGGAATGCCTCCTTTCCATAACTGCAACTGCAGTCGAGGCAAAAAATAAGGTCATTTGCTTTAAAAAAAGGGGGTAGTAAGTCATTAATGCGGTTGCCCTCCCTCTCCCTTAAAGTGCACCTCACATACATCCAAAGTCTGTACTGTAATCTCAATGCAGTCCACTACCAACTTGAGACTGACAAGCCACATTTAATCTTCTTGACTGAGACGCTGATCAGATATCCTCTAGATGCGGTGTATCTTGGTACACATTGGAACATAACTACCACCAGCGGGCCGGAGCCTGTGTGCATACCCGCAACGAAATCTGCAGTAAGCGTCTCCGCGTCTCGGGGTCTTCAAGGTGATGAAGACTCCGACTTCTCCACGATTCTGGGTATTTATAGACACAGAAAATGTTAAGATAATTTTTTCTTGTCTCTACCGATCGCCCAGCAGGGACCAGGAGACAACTAGGCTATTTGAACACCTCAGTGAAGCCTCTGACATGGCTCTGAATCGGTACCCTATTACACAGTTGGTCTTTCTGGGGGAGCTTAATACCTGTCATCAGGACCGGCCCTTCCCATACCAGAAGACCGACCACGCTGGAACAGAAATGTGGAATTTTGCTTTGTTGTTGAGGCTCTCCCAGCTGGTACAACAAGCGACTCGGGTACCCGATATGGAGGGGCACACAGCCTACTGCATCGACCTTCTGCTGACGACCAATCCGGGCAGGTATTACGTCCAGGTTACCTTACCCTTGGGAACTTTTGACTGTCTGGTGAAATCTGTGTCGGTATATTCCCCACCCAACTAAGATTTCCAAGGTATGTGGCGAATATAACAATCCAAATCAGCAGATTGAGATGAGATTCGGCATTTTTTTGCTTCTTATCCTTGGTGGCAGGTCTGCTTCTCGTCTGAAGATCTGTTGCCATAACTGATGTAATACGTCAAACTATGCAATATTTCATCCCCTTTGCTGACGTACCCATTGGTGGCAAGGCTCTCCCATTGTTTAACGCCGAGTGCGCTCGTGCTGAAAAGTATAAGCTTATGGCATACTTATACTGGATCTTTTAACCAAGCTCCCAAGTGCTGCAAGAAAGCATTACGGCAAGCCACTTTCGACCGAATTAAATACATCGGTGCAAAGCTGTCTATCAAACCATCTGGCAATAGAGCTTTTTATTCTCTCGCCAAAGTGGTCGAGACAAAATTTTGCTGTTCCACACTGCTCCCGCTGGCAAAACCAGATGACTCACTGGCGCATGCGACTAAGGAGAAAGCGGACTTATTTCTCTCTTTTTGCTTATAATTCGCAAGTGGACAATAGCAACAACACACCACCTCAATTATCTCACTGCGGTACCTCTATATCAGAGGTCCGTATCGTCAACGAAGAGATTCTTAAAACCTTGCGAAGTTTAGACATGAACAAAGTTAGTGGTCCTGATGGTACACAAGCTGTAGTTCTAAAGATCTGTGTGACTGAGTTGTCTCCTGTGTGGACGCGCTTGTTCTGCTTCTTATTCAGGACTGAGAAAGTGCCCAAATCTTGGAAGCTAGCCAATGTGCAGCATGTGCCTAAAAAGGGCGGACGTGCCGACCCTGCCTAATATCGGTCAATTTTTTTTAAATATAATTAACTACCTCCATACTCTGTCAGATTATGGAGCGTATATTGAACGCTCACTTTTGGCATACCTAGAGCATAATGATCTCTTCGGTGAACGCTTTTGCGGATTTTGCCGAAACCGATCATATGTCAATTACATATGGGGCGAATCCCTTGGGAACGGTGGGGAAACACTTACTGTTTCCCTTGATGTCTTTAAGGCCTTTGACAGGGTTTGACACGCTATCATATTGCTAAACTTCCAGCATACGACTTATCCCCTGGCCAGATTGACTGGATGAAGGACTTTCTGAGTGAACGATCTCTCCGAGTAGTCATTAATGGCTGCTCGTCTACACCTATTGCAACAAAGGAAGGAGTTCCTTGGCATCCGTTCTCTCCACAGCTAAGAGAGTTATCGTGCTGCATAAAAATGATCTTCTAATTAACGGTGTCTATGGGTGTACAGACGATAATACAAGCGTGTCTTTTCACTTCTAAAAGGAGCCCTTTCACCCTGGCTCCTACTTCCCGCGATGTATTCTTGGAATACACAGACCCCCATTTACTTGTTAGGGGTTGATTTTTCTCCGAATCTTACTTATGGGCGGTTCATTGATTCCGGGAAAAAAGTAACTCTCAAGGAAACTAGGTGTCCTTGCAAGAGTGCGGCGGTACTTCACGCCGGGGCAGCTTTCTTCTGGGCGTGCATGGAGTGTTGCTGTTATATATAGGCTGGTGCTGCAAAACGCCACCAGGTAGTGTTGGACTCAGTGGAGAGACGTGCTAAGAGGCTCACTGGTGAACTAGATTTGGTTGAAACCAATCTTGTTAGCCTCGAGTACAGGCACAGAGTAGCCAACCTCTCAGTATTCTATAGGATGCATTTCGGTGAGTGTGCGCAGGAATTACACGTTTTAATTTCTCCCTCTAATTTCCACCATCGGACACCAGGCGGTCGGTGGGTCTTCACCCCTTTGTTGTTGATGTTCCACTCACCAAATGGTTCACTTCTTCTTTTATAGTGCGTACAGCAAAGGAGTGGAATAATTTGCCAGCAATCTATTTTTGCGTCTGAATACAATGTGGGCGTCTTCTAAGCAAGTGTGAATAGGTTTTTGTTACGCTAAGGTAGTGTGATTTACCATCTAGGGCTACATCACCACTTACCACCAGGTGGGATTATGGTCAAGCACTGGCTCACACAACTGAAGTAAAACTTCTTTAGCTCCACATACAGATGGAGCTAAAGAAGTTTTAAAAATCTGAAAATCTGAGTATATATATATAGACACATATATATATATATATATATA
>DWHP01004211.1:0-12761 GCA_018247895.1 Parnassius honrathi
TATCGACCTCCGGTCTGAGCAGGGGGGTGATGTAGCGGCGCTGTCGTCGCGCCGCAAGCGAAACACACCGAAGCCTAAATCGCGCTATCAAAAATTCTGAATCATAAACAGTATATATAGAACTTCTCCGAACTATCATCGGAGTGTTGGCCGCTCCCCGGGCAGAACACCTTGCCCGGCGGGAGATCTCCCCTTTTCCTTCCACCACCACACCCTCATTTAATTACGATGAAATTTAGTTAAATTAAAGCACGCGCGCGCGTGAATGACAAAAAAAAAGGATTGTATCGCATGCCGCGCTCCGCTAATATATGACAAAAATGACAGGAACTACTTTGCTCATTTTTTCAAAAAGAGAAACGAACCTCGTTCATACCTAACTTATAAACAGTTTTTGTAATGAACTATTAGCTAGTCCTTCTCGTGCCCAACAGCAGTCTGTGAAATTTGGGTAACAGCGTTTTTTAATAGATATTACTCCAACGCCTCTAGTCAATTAGCGAGAGACAGCGTGCACTGGTGAATTAGCATTTGGAGAAATGCTCTCATATTCACTCTTCACTTGTAAATTACGGGTAATTTCCGAGAGATTAGAAAGCATCGGCTTACCCGGCGATTGGGAAAAGTCCTAATAATAATAAAAATAACAATGACATCTGGTAATTAATAGGTTAAAGTGCCCCTGTGTCGGCCCTTGGGCGACACCAAAGCCGTGGACATATAAGGGTAATCTATAAATTATTCGGATTCGAAAAAGCCGGGAAAAGCTAGCCTAACTAGTTCTTCGAGCATTAGTAATGCCGTATTGTCCATAAAATATATGTGAAATTTAAAATATACATATAGTTAGTGTAAAAATTAGGGTTACGAAAAAGGAATTTCAATGGCCAACCAATTCTGTTTACGATAAGATTGATTGACAATACAATAGAATAATTATAATCACGAACCTCCTTCGCGATGAATGCTCACAGGCTTTAGAGTATGACAAAAACATGGCACAAGTATTTAGCATTAACGTATAGCCCGTTAGCTCAATCTAGGTACGCGAGGGCGTCAAACTTTAATTGAAAAGGAGGTTAATGACGTCATATGTCAGAAAGGCCATGTATATTTTCAAATCGCTTAAGCCGAATATAATTTCTTTTTTTATTAGTGTTCCAGTCTAAACGGCCTGAAACTTTTTTTCTAGAGAACTTAAAGTTTAGTATCTTAGTCATTTAATTCTTATTCCATGTATTATTTGAACGATATATTTATATTTCGGTGCTTCTTACAGTCTACAGTTGAACATAGGCCTCATACGTCGTAGGGAGGACTTGCCTCAATTGTCTCACCTGGCAGACGGATGGACGATAGTGCCAGTCGTCTTTTACCACTAACTCAGTTTTCCGTCACCGGTCTGAATATTATACACGTACGTCTCACGTAAACGATATAGTGAGGTTCACAGCCACCTTCTTATAGAAGATGGATGACAAACGAGCAAACAGTTCACCTGATGGTAAGTGAATACTGCGGCCCATGGTATACGGCCTATGTTCAACTGAAGACTTTGAGTAGCACCGAAATATGTATATATTATTCAAATAATACATAAAATGAGAATTAAATGTCAAAGATCCTAAATAAGTTCCTTAAAAAGTTTTTGGCCGTTTAGACTAGAACACTGTAATAAAAAAAATTATAGTCGGGTTTAAGCGATTTAAAAATACACGGCCTTTCTGAATTATGATGTCATTAAACTTTTTTATACAGGATAGATATTAAGTGGTTGCCGTGGTCCATAGACAAAATGCAGATGCGTTGTCACCCGTAAGGGGCTAAGATAGAATGCCTCGTTTCCAGTAAAAAGGGCCTCCGGTTCTCTACACTCAGCATACGAAAAACAGCAGCATTAAGCTAGTATTTTGCGCTGGTATTCTGTGAGAGCGTGGTCCTTTCCCGGTCAAGCCGACCCATTAGTGCTACAACTATACTACTAATGTAACTGCAGCATGGCTCCACCACGTATAAATTTCCTTTTCAATTAAAATATGACGCCCTCGCATACCTAGATTGAGCGAACGGGCCATACGTAAATATATGTACATCAATCCTCCAATAACGATAAAAATATAGATGCGTTTTCACCCCTGGCGACTAAGATGGAATGCGCGTGACATTCAAATATTGTTCCAGTACCATACGAAACACTGTAACTTTAAGCTGCTATTTTACGCTGTTACTCTGTGTGAGCGTGATCTTTCCCTAATATAAGTCCCGCAACCATTATACGGCTGCAGCATGGTTCTACTACAAACGTACACGTACGAGTAAATTTATCGGAAACCCCAAAATTACTCTAGCGTTTTGCATAGCTACCTTTTATGACACCCAAGGTACTATTATTTATTCTGTGACCCAAGTGACAAAATAAGGCAATGGAGTCCTTACGCCGCTACCACGCGGCTTTCAAGGCACTCACCACTCACTCTAAATTAACATCTTAAAGGTGTTTAAATTATATTGAGAAATCAATTAAAACTCCCTTCAACAATCGCCTTAAATCTACGGCCTTATTATATTTCTAAAAGGCATATTGATATTCCTACATGTAAATGGTTCCTTTGTGGCAGTTTAATTCTGTCGTAAATAATATTCAATATGGCGTCATAGCATTAACGATTTGAAATCAGATATTTATACACGTCTAACAGTCATCTAAACTTAACTTTCACGTCGTGGATCACATAAGTTATTATATTACATTCACTGCATTTCGACATTTCGATTTATAAATTATTATAAATAATACGCCAGTATATTCTTTATTAATATATGTATACATAAGTTTTTATACCTGGCAACACTTTATTTCTCTTCTCTCGGGCTCGGATTTATAAAACAAAAGAGTAGAGAATCCATTGTTAACCTCAGTTGAGGTGATTAGGAATAAATATTATGTAAATAAAAAAATATAAGCCATGCGTATAGTATCAATAAGTTATTTACTTATCTAACATATTAAAATTAATTCGTTCGTTAAATGAAAACTCTAGAAGCAATGTATCCCTAGCCTTACCTTTTAGACATTCAGGTCGCAAAATTCGTTTCGAAATCCCCATGAATGAAGCCGATTTACGCCACAATTAAATGTAGAGAGTATACTAACGAGAAATTTACGCGTTAAGTTTAAAGTAACTTATGGACTAGGGTTGCCAAGTGTCTGCGGGGAATATATTTTGTCGGTTAAACACTTAGGTAAAACATTAGACATTTTAAACAGCCTCAAAAGGGGAAGTTATCCATTAGACTAATATGTAACACGATATCTATGAGATTTCTTAGATTTTTTGTGAGTGCTACTTCAAAATGTTTCCGAAATGAATTTCAACTTCCTAGATATCGAAAACATTAAAAAAATTCGAAGTCATGAGTAGTCCACTTACAAAAAAACGTTCAGCACAGGCATTTAAATATTGATTTATATTTCAGGAAAGATTTGCTCTTCTATTCGTTTAATCTACAATTTCACCGGCATGTAGCGCAGTGGCACTTAATTGTTAGTGGTTTGAATTTAGCACGAAATTGTGCACGTATTTGTACCGTCGCGGCCTACAAATTATTCCGGGTCTGGGTGTTGGTCCGTGTTAAATATAAGTGGTATACCCTTCAGGGATTAATTTTCCAAAATTCTTTCTTAGTGGGTGTCTACATCAAAAAAGAAGTATACAACGTGTAACAAAAACCATGTTGTTCCTGTTAAGTGCGTAATCAAAATCAGTATTCAAACGTATAGAAATAACTCGACTTCAGAAAATTTGACCATAAAAAAATTATGGTCGAGTTTCTGAAGTAAAAATATTTCTATACAACCCGGTTGGGCTAAGTTTGCCCCCCGTCCATACAGTCGCGTTCAGTACGGTTTGCAACTTTGTTACCGGTTCGCACGTCTTAATTTTTGTTTTCTATTTGTTTAGTTTTTGGATTATTTTTGTTGTTTTATCATCCGCACCAACTGTAAACTTTACCGCGATGTATGTTTGAATACTGATTCTGATAACGCACTTAATGGGAACCACGGGAGTTTTGTTACGCTGTTTATGCCTATACAGATAAAACACTTCTACGATACCGTAGGAAATATTAGTAAAGGGTAAAATTCTTAGTAACAGCCCGGAGACAGAATGTTGGCGGTGTTTTACTACCGTACGTACCTACCTAGAAAATCACATAAAGCGAGCACAGATAGTAAAATAACTGATATATTATTATCACTGCTTCCCGTGTGTTGACGGCGTAAAATAATCCGTCAGTCCATTTTGTACCATGGGTTTCGTTTAAGGCGACTATGAGAAACCCTAGATAGATACCACAACATGCGGTAGGTGACGATAAAATCCATCTCTTTTTACGTCAGACGTAAAATATCTGGTCTTGCGACGAGGAGAGCGTTTTCTTATAGAATAGGAGTGACAAACGAGCAACGACAAACGAGCTGTCCACCTGATGGTAAATGAATGCTGAGGCCCATAGGCATCTTCATTTAACCTCGATAGAGATCTCCTCGATATAAGAATCAAACTGAGGATTAGGATGGAATGCCTCGTTGCCAGTAAAAAGGGTCTTCGGTTCTCTGTACTTGCCATAGGAAACATAGCAGCATTAAGTTGTTATTTTACGCTAGTATTCCGTGGGAGCGTGGTCCTTCCCCGGTCTAGCCGACCCATTCGTGCTGCAATCATAATACAGCTGCAGCATGGCTCTACCACGCATAAACATGCGCGACGTCTAGTAGAGAAATAGAGAAGGAAACTAATGAATAAGAAGATCAGTATCTCCCTCATAGTCCTTTCCAACACAACCGGAAAGAGATGAGACGCAGGACGTAGGGCTTTATGTGCTGTCCGAAGTACGAGAATGAAACCCCACCAACTTCCTGATTCCGGAGTACTACTGAGAATTTCTAAACTAAAAAACCCAGTAGTTGATTTTGACCCGTCCAGGAATTCGAACTGCGGACCACATGCTCAGCTGTTGCGGTTGCGACCACTAGATCAACGATGCAATCAAACGATTGTCTTTCATTGATATTCTTAAGTTAACCAATAAAAAAAAAGAAAACCTAGGTCAGCTTTTAATGTTTTTAAGTTTTTTTTTTTTTAAATTTAAAATACTTTATCCTTAATATAGATTTACTCATATATCGTGTTAGCATACATACTTAAATTTAACATGGACAAATTACGTCGAGACCCTTAAAATTATTTGTAGGCCATACAAATACTTGTTTTAAGCGAAATTCGAAGCAGAAACCCCGCGCTTTTGTAGCTCAGTGAGCTACAAACCTGTCAAAATATACGTTAAACAAATATATAAACGCAAATGACACTATGATATTAAGATTCGTAACAAATTTTTAAGTTATCAAATAGTTTTAATTTGTTTAATATTAGCTGCAAATTCCCTTACTTGTGAAATGTTATACCACTTCCCTTTTGGTAACGAGTTTTACAGATTACGGACACTCACATTATGATTAAAATTATTCTTATTGTGTACCTAATATTATACAAAATTAAACAACACAAAATACTTTTAGTTTAAAAGTGTAAAATACAGATTTTTTTTAAATAAAACAATTTAAATAAGACAACAGACTTTGGCATATTATGTCAATTTTAGTTTCCAAGACGACCGTTAGGGGCTTCAAATAGGCACAGAACATTTTGTATGGTATAGCCAGCGTACTTGTATATATATAGAGGGCAGTGGCCAATGAACATAAATCCACTTAAACTTAAAGATGACGGATCATTCTCGAAACATAAATTAGTGGGTGTGATTAGCAGAAAAAAACGCTAGGGAGCGCTTGTAAGCGTAACGGCGAAACTATACAGTTTTCGGCCAGGACACGTTTGCCAACTTCAGTGGCGCTGACAGAATCCGCCATTTGGCTTATTTATTTTGTTTGTTTTGAAGTAGAATTTATAAGTTGTTTTGTGCAATTTGTTTCAAGTAATATAATGACATGAATAAACATATTATACATATTATTAAAAATTCGCGATTAGTAAGTTTTTAATATGGATACTTTACAAACATATATTTAAATTAGGTTAGGTTCCCCGGTTAAAGCCAACTTAGTGTCCTAGAGGAAAATAGCTATTTACCATTTGACATCGCTTACCGCTTACGATCGCCATTTTGCTTAAAAGCGCTTTCTAGCGCTTTTTTCTGCCAAACACAGCCAGTATTTAAACGCTTTTGCCGCCTGCTTTTTTTTTAAATAAAATGGATTATATAATCAATAAAACATGGCATTGACAAGTTATAATTAACACAGCTTATGTATGTAATTACTCTAAGACACAATCCCAAGTTATTTTAAGACTACGTTAAAAGAATTTAAACAAGAATAAAAAGAAGCACCATAAGTGTAATAATCTTTTAATACCCAATTCCTTGGAATTCCTTTCTGCGTTAATGTTTATACCTATCGACCTATTTACCTTACTATGTCGACTTAAAATACGTGCAACATTATTTTATTTATTAATGTAACTACTTTAGTGTAACAATCTATCAATCTACTATAGCTGAGTACAGATATTTTATTATTATGGAGCGCAAACCAATTTCAACGGCAGAACAAACAACGCCAGGCTTGTAGCAACTCCCAAGAAGGACGTTCATTTCAAATTTAACCACTTACAATACGCGGGTATTGTGACAACACTAAAATTTCTGTCGCTGTTTTAAACCAAGCGTGTGCAAATTGCAATTGGTTGCTTGAAACAAACGCAATTAAAATCACAATACTTTAAGGACATTTGGAGCCCGCTTGTAGGAAGGAGCTGGATTCTATACTGTTTTTTTTTACAGATTAAGGTTGACAATCGAGCACACAATCCACCTGTTGGGAAGTGTATGCTGTGGCCCATAGACATCTACATCTATCCCCAATTAAGATTCAAAACGCAGATGCGTTGTCACTACTGAGGGCTAAGATGGAATGCCTCGTTTCCAGCAAAAATGGGTCTCCGTATCTCTATTTTACGCTGGCATTCTATGAGAATGCTCTATAACGGATGGCCGACCCATTCGTGCTACAACCGTAATATAGCCGCAGCGTGGCTCTACCACGTATAAACTTACATCTATTAATGATTAAGAATCAAAATTTCAATGCGTTGTTACTGGTAGTCTAATATGGAATGCGTTATTACCAGTAGAAAAAGGGTACCTATCCGGTTTTCTACACTCACCATACAAACACAGCAGCATTAAGCTGCTATTTCTGGATGTATATGATTATGATCTGTGTTTTATTTCTCTATCTCGATCTACATTTTTATACGTTGTAGAGCCATGCTGCGTTTATATTAGTACCTAGTATAGTTGTAGCACGAATGGTTCGGCTCGACTGGGAACGGAGCACACTCCCACGGAATACCAGCGTCAAATAGCAGCTTAATGCTGCTGTGTTTCGTATCGTGAGTGTAGAGAACCGGAGACCCTTTCTACCGGAAATGAGGCATTCCATCTAAGTCCTCACAGGTGATAACGCATCTGCATTTTGATTCGTAATCGAGGATAGATGTAGATGTCTATGGACCGCAGCAACCACTTACCATCAGGTGGACTGTGTGCTCGTTTGTCACCCTATCCTATAAAAAAAAAAACTGGAGACCATCTTTACTGGAAACGAGGCATTCCATCTTAGTTTTCAGAAGTGACGACGCATCTGCATTTTCATTCGAAAACGAGGATAGATGCAGATGTGTATGAGCCACAGTATCTAATTACCATCAGGTGAACTGTGTGCTCGTTTGTTACCCTTTATTTATAAAACTCTCGTTTTTGTCTTGGTTTTCTCGTCACTTGAAATATATGCATCGGCAGCGCTCCACCTTTTTTTTTCCTATGTTCGTCTACTTTAAGGAATCGTATTTAAAAGGTCATTACTCCATACGCCATCTATTGGAGACCTCGAGGGTTGACAATAGAGATGACACCTTCCACAAACTTACTACATTCAGAAAATGGAGGTAAATTTCTTAAGCTACTACAGATGGAGTTCCTCAAAAAAAAGTCTATACAAAGCATCTACACAATTAAGTTATACTATATATTTGATCCCAAATATAAAGACCGATTTACATCATTTACACTTCGACGAGTACAGTAGCGAGTTAACTTGCAAACCTGGCGAGTTTGGGTTAATTTATGAATTCGATTTAATATATTATTAATTGATAAATATTTTTTTAATTAAGTTAAAATTTTCCTTTTAACTTTAGAATCTGCTGTTGCTATTATTCAATCTTATGTAATCTTTATTCTTAAGTAGATAATCTCGTTTGAATGGCAATTAGCGAATTAAGTAGCAAGTTAACAAAGATAAACGGGATAGCTGGGCCCGTCTATGTTTGGGCGAGTTAAGTGCGAAGGAGTCTCCCGCCACCTGCAACTAAACTCGCCGCTTGTGTGATTGACTGAACGAGCGATTGTTCAGTGCAGAAATGGACAGGAGCAGGACGCAACATGTTCGCGTTCGACCATCAAAATACAAAATTGTACTTCTTTTAACTAAACTCGCCACGAAGATATTTGAACGCTACTGTCCAATTAACCGTTTACTGTCAACTGCCTTGTAACTAAACTCGCTATTGTACTTGTCGAAGTGTAAATCGGCTATAATTCTACTTGATGAACGGATGTATCTTAAATGAAAAAAGAACGTGATACATCAAATCAAAATTCACTTATTTCAAGGTGGTTTCGACGTTCATATTAACTCTCTTTTTACTTTTTTAGGAAGATCAGTAGTTTGGTTTACTTATTTCTTAACAAATTAATATAAAAATTATCTAGTACTTTGAAACATTAGCCCTAACCTTTTCGTAAAAAATTAATTTCCTCACCATGAAATCTATCCAAAATTTCACCTCATTCCGGTGGCGCCGCTCTGGTGGCAGGAAAAGTCGTGCATGCCCACATTAGATCAGGCTGGGATTTTCATTTCGAAATAAAACATAACACAAATGAGATTTATCTAATAATTTATAACATCTAACAATAATAATAATAAACCATATAATCTACTTTTTATTTAACAAGGCCCTTCCTTTCGGTTTTAATCTGTTCCTTAAGATTTCTTCCCTCTCCTCTTCTTTAGCTTGTAACATTTTCTGATGTCTTATCTTCGCAAATTCCAATTCTGAATTGAGTTCAACAATTTTTGATGCAAAGTCTCGCTGTTTTAACATCCTTATCTTTTGTTTTTGCTGAAATGCAAAACAAATAATAAATGCTATCGAAAAATATGACTTTCTTTTTGCACAAAGTTACAGAAGAAACAAAGCCTCAGCTTTCATATAGGGAAATCATCATATTTAAAGACACTAACAAACAAAACATCAAGTTATGATTGCCACATGAAAAATTAAATGTTAACCTTTTTTTAAGTAAAAACCGCAAAAAGTAGTTTCATATCATTCATAAAACTTCACACCTGGACCATGGGCCTCTTCCAGCGTTGGAATGATTCCGAATAATGGACTAAGATAAAGAGTGCTAGTAAAATGAGAATCCAGCTCTTTTTACTATTTTTTCTCTGCCCAAATTTCATGGGTATCATAAGCGGGTAATTGACCTTGTTGTTAAAACAAACCCTCAAAAATGTCATGAAATAGTAATTTTGTTAGATACCAAATATTAATATAGTAGAATTACGCTAATATTGACCGACAAAAACAGTCAAAACCATTTTGCCTAAGATTGGGGAAAAGTAAACCAATATTTCACAAACATTGATCGTCTATCGGTTTTAGGACATACTAGTTTTTTCTTGGCTGAATTAGTTTTTCATAAACTGTTATGATTAGATCAGAGCCATTTACTTTTTAATCTTTGATTATATAACGCCTCGATGGAGCGATCAAAACAAAGAAAACGAGCAAATAATTTCAAGCATGTGTGCGTGCGACAACTTGGGGCCGGTATTTTATACACTGTGTATGTCTCTTCAGCTACTACATTTCTCTCATAAAATACATATTTAAAAAATAGACTAATTAAATAAGGAAGTTTTAGGTGTATGTATGTAGTAGTATTGTTTTACTAGTGTCTTTTATTACGTAGTCACTCAATAAGTTTTGAGAAGCTCGAAATTTATAAATGGAACTCACCCGTGTTACATGTTTCTAAAAAGTAAACTTATTTAAAAATAGAACTCCATTAGACAATTGCCCAATATTTAAAAAAAACAATGTTCTATTAATTTCCTGCAACGCTTCACGTGATTTTCGTTTAAAACGATGGATTTTAACCGTGAACATTTGCGCGCTATGATCTATTATGATTTTAGATTTGGATTAACCGAACAATTAACAACGGCTACAATCAGTATTAGGAGACTTAGCTGCATCACGCGCAACAATTTTTAGGTGGTTTGCTGAATTCAAAAGGGGTAAAATTAAGCTTAAATATGACCAAAGAACCGGGGCCCCGCAAACAGCAGTAACTGCAGAAAATGTATGTACCGAAATGTTGGTGCAAGAAGACCCACGAATCACATATACGGAAATCGAAAAGATTGCAGAAATTAGTTCGGTGAGCATTCATACCATCCTATATCAACATCTTGGAGTGAGGAAGCTTGTCGATGGATCCCTCGTTTGCTCTCCGAAAGCGAAAAACAGACTCGTGTGGATTGGTACTATGAAATGCGTCTACGTTTTAAAAACGGGGCATCTAGGCGTGTTTCAAAAATCATTACTGGTGACGAGACATGGATCTATCAATATGACCCGAAAATAAAAGGTAATCATGGGTCTACTCAGAAGGACAGTTACCGACAAAACTGCAAAAACCTCGCAACGTCGGCAAAAGAATGGTGGCTAGTTTTTTTCGCGGAACGGACATTTGCCGATGTCAATGCTGGAAAATTGTACGTCAGTCGACTCTGAATGGTATTACTACAGTTGCATTACCCAAAGCCTTTCAAGCTATGCGGGACAGAAAACCAAAGACCGAGCTTCAGGGAATCATGCTGCATCACAATAACGCTTCTTCACATACCTCCCTTAGAACAAAAGCATTTATAACACCCTACAGCCCTGACTTAGCTCCTTATGATTTCTTTTTGTTCCCAAGAGTCAAAGAAAAAACAAAAAGCAAGTGTTTTTCAAGCGCCGAAGAAACCGAGAAGCGATTTCCGACCTGTCAGATCAAGACTGGCTGGCAAGTGTTTTCAGAGTTGGTTTAGACGAATGGAATTTTGTACAGAGCATGATGGAGAATATTTTGAAAAGATGTAAAATAAATATTAATAGTATCTAGAATACGTTTTGTATATCTCAAAACTTATTCTACGTACTTTCTTAATTAAAAAAAAGTATTTAATTTAATTACGGTTATGTATGAGAACGATGTATTAAATCATCTAAGTTAATTAAATTACTGTTACAAAGTTTAACTTTTTAAGGGTTTTGTATTCGAAAATTTAAAATGAAAGTCCACAGATATTAGAAATGAAATTTTAATTACAAATGAACACGTGAACCAAATAATTGACAATGGTTAGTGCAAAAAAAAAATCAAAACATAACTCAGTGACAACCTCTTTGTATTTGTTTTTTGATAAGTTTTCGCTTAGAAGATACGTTACTATTCACATGTTCTTATTTTAATTAATGGTAGTATCTTATCGCAAAATACTTGTCCACTACCAGCCTCATTAAATTTACTTGATTTAGAACACTGCAAACATGAGCCGTTTCTACCGCAAAATAACTAGCGCCAAATACGGTTTTTCGTTACAGTAGAAACTATTTTGGAATAATTAGCACCTGTCATTAAAAAATCTTGTTTGATAAAGTGGCGAATTACTGTTTCAAATCTTTTGCATACATCATATACATCCTGTGAAGCATAAATAAGGCCACCTTTATCTTTTATACACACCAATTTGTGGTACTGCAATCTTACCGCTGTAATTAAAGACTCAATGCAATGCAACAACGCAACTTGCTATATAGCCAACTATTCGGTTAGTAAATTCACATAATCGTGAACTGTCTAATATCTATGAAGTTTCCTCATTTTCGTCAAGGACATGTGTTCTTCGTCCTATACAATTTCATCCTCATTATCTCTGCGTGAGAAAGGTACAGTTTCGCTTATGCATTTAAGAGACGAAGAACACATAAGAAAACTTATGTTGTCAAGGGGTACACAGTTTCCCGTTTGGACCGATTTAAGCTCCATATGGCAAAGTATGGCAGCTGTCGGGCATTCGGATTGTCGTTATAGCCATCATGCATGCGTATCGATCCAAATAATAATTCAATATGGTCTTGCTAATATGGTACGTACTTAAGTATTTTAGATTTTTCGGTTCTAATAAATTTTCATTGAGTCTTGAAGCTATTTATGCAAATAAGCACGCCAAGAAATCCCGTACACGATTCCGACTTGAGAACTGGTACGTGAATTTTTAAAATAATTTTCTTTGAAGTTTGCTGTTCCCTGTAAGTTATCGTTCTGAAAATTTTAAAGCTTAAATTCAAAATAATCGGTTTTGTTTCTTCTACGAGGATGGCACTGAAAATTCCGGGAATCAAGAAGTGACACAACAATACTATTTAAAAATGTGTTTGTTGCTTTTCGAAGTATTCTCCGTGAAATTTGACACAGTTTTCCATACGATGGAACCAATCATTGAAGCAACCATTCCATTCGGAAGTTGGGGTCTCCAAAATGGCCGTTTTGTA
>DWHP01004212.1:0-12760 GCA_018247895.1 Parnassius honrathi
ACTTAATTGTTCGGTTAAACCAAATTTAAAATCATAATAGATCATAGCGCGCAAGTGTTCACGATTAAGTTCGTTTTAAATGAAAAGCGCGGTAAGCGTTGCAGGAAAATTAATAGAACTTTGTTTCTTTATTAATATTGAGAAATTAGCTTCTGGAGTTTTTTTTTTAAATAAATTTACTTTTTAGAAACATTTAACATGGATGCGTTTCATTTTTAAATTTCGAGCATCTCAAAACTTATTGAGTGACCTACGTATATTGTTACGAGCTAAGAGTTCGTGACAGTATAAACTTCCGATTGAATTACCAAAATTGACAATTTAATTACCGAACAGCAAAAACACACTCATAATTAATCATACTTAACACTTAGTTTGCAATATTAATAATTACATATATCTCCTGGAAGTATTCATTTGTATCGCCAACTCAATACGGACCCGGGTCGCGGTCTAAACTGGCTTTATATAGAACCTTTTCTATTGAAACATCTAGAATGTTCGAGTACATACCAGACATATTTTCTCCTATTTCTGCCACTTGATACTAGATGGCGCTAGTGGGAAAGTTATAGTACGGAATTTCTTAGAAAGCTCTCCTTGGTCTACTACTTGATACTAGATGGCGCTAGTGGCATTAATTATAGCGCACAACACTGCCTACGATATGCTCGTTCCGAGCATTATCGGCCCTATAATAATGCGCCAATAGATCCACATGGATGATCTTAGGAGTACCTCTTGCACCTTTCTGTATCCAGTTGGTTACGTCAATCCTTGTTACAATCTGGTACGGTCCGTCTCATTTAGGATGCGGGCTGCGGACTGGATTGTGCAACCACTCTAGTGGACCTTCGTCGAACCCTTTGCTGTTAATTTTGCGATCATACCGGGTTTTCATCTTTTCAGACATTTGCTGGCCCGATTGTCTGACGTGCTCATAAATGTGATTAATTTTGTTCCGTAAGTTATTTGCATAATCGTTTATGGTATTCCGGTGATCAGGTCTGCAGACAGCCATAATTCTCTTCCAAAGTTTGCAAAAGCTGGTGTTACTAATGTACTTTCGTGAACAGCGCTTTGATATGACAACAAAAACGGTTATATGTGCTTGTTCCAATCTCGTTGCTCTCCAATGTCTGATTAAACCGTTCTACCATTCCATCAGATTGCTGGTGGAAAGAAGTTGTTCTTGTTTTATGAGTACCTATAACTCGGCAAGTTTCCTGGAATATTTGAGATTAAAAATTCCTTCTTGGATCGCTGCGCTAAAGGTACTCCAAAACGACAAGAGACTTCACGAACTAGTTTATCTGCAACTGTTGAAACTTCTTGATTTGGAATGGCTAGGACTTCTGGGAACTTAGTGAAGTAATCCATCATAACCATGAAATATTTGTAACCACTTTAAATTTCCGGAAACGACCCCGCAACGTCAAGGGCTATCCTCTCCCACGGTGCACCAACATTGTACAACTTCAATGCACCTCTACTATGAGTCTGCGGTCCCTTTACTGCCGCACAATTTGTACGTTTGCGATACCAGTCCTCGACATCGTCTCGATAGTGGACCCAGGAAAACCGTTCTCGGATCTTCAGTAGAGTTCGCTTAAATCCCAGCTGGCCTCCGAAACAATCATTATAGTACAGCTGTAGAATATCCGTTACTTTAGCTTTAGGGAAAACCATTTGCAAATGACAGCTGTCTCCTCGATCATTTTCCCATTTACGGCACAGAACTCCATCCTAGATCAGCAAGCTCCCCCATTGGGCCTAATAGCTTTTCGTGGTCGAACTCATCGCTGAGACGTCGCTCCATTTGGGCTTGGGAAAACTGGCCTTCTTCCATTCTAGAATCGGCTTGATGTCTGAATCTTCCTGCTGTGCATGTTGTAGGCTGTTCTTCCACTCATTGCTGAGGTGGTCTGTTATGAACATCCTTATAGATACCACTTCGTTATCCACTTGTCTAGTACAATAGTGAGAACGCTGCGACAGTCTTCTAAAAGTGTGCTCATCCTCGTTTGTGCATCCTTGCTGGGAGTCCCAGTCGCTTGATATTGGCACCGACGCAACCAATCCACTTCCTCACAAATACAAACCAGTGTGCCTGTTTTTATAATCTGTTTCTGATCACAAAGGTTCAGCACACGTACTCCTGAGATGTCAGTAGGTCTGACCAAGGTTCGAGCCACTTTCCATGGAAGATCGTTGTCTACCCTCTTCACGCTTATGCAACGATGAGTTTGCCCAGGATTCCGAGGGAAACTAAATCGTTTCCGCTCTCGGCGTAAGAACAATCTTTTTAAGGCTGTAAATATTCCCTGGTAACGCCCCTTCTACAAAAAGTTCCTCCTGTCCAGATTTCAAAACACCTTGCTTAGGTACCTCTTTATTTTGTGCACAGAGGCTAAACGCTCGTCGTAAATTTTAGAGTACGCGAGAAACATAGGTTCGATTCCCGGCACCAATCGCTTGACCTGGCACCAATTGACTTGTTAATTGCAACTTTATTTGTTCTTAAAAATCATCGTAAGGCAACTTGCATGACTGACGAATAAATACCTCGAGATATTTTATGTCAAAATTAAGCCTACAAACATTACAACTAAGTTACACAACAGAATAACTCTACAACACAGTTCTAAAGACAGTTTTTCTTATTGCAATATAAACTTGTTATGTATTCAGGTTAAAAGTTAAATGGTACTTAAGTTTTGCTTGTTATTTTCCAAGATATAGGTTAATGCATAATACATCACACCTTTCTAGCACGGGTTTAATGACGTATTTGAACTATTCACAAGTTCACAAGTTCGCTGTACGGTAAACACATACAATGAAAACACGTGAATTTTTGGCATTTTATTAGGCATTTGGTATTGGTATTGTATGACATTTGGTGTGAGTCATGCTGATATTACTCAAACTAATGCTAATTATTGAGAATATTTCATATTTTAACACTGAGTGTAGTTTCAAAAGTAAACTCGAAGTAATAACTTACTTTTTTCAAACAATATTGGACGCACCGTAAGGTTTCTGTCCTTATTTTTCATAGTCTTTTTCTTACGTCGACATTGATGTTGAACATTTAATTCAGTTGTTAATTTTTGTTAAACAAATAAATCAAATGTTCAACAGACCATAGCTTACAATTTTCCGCGCATATAAAGGTAATGCTACGGTTATAATGGAACGGTTACAATTTTAAATTCAAAAACTTTTATCGGATGAAGGTACATACAGAAAGGTCAAAACAGCCTTAACAAGCCCAAGCCCTAGCCCTGCACACAACCCTACAACTAATACGCTTAAGACAACAAACTTCGGGTCCCGCGCCTACGTCACAGTGACTGAGTGAAGCCGTCCGCAGTTATGCGTGTGCCCGCTGTACTTTCATATGTCAAAGGTGTCACAGACAAGATTCGCTACATTTCGTTTCTATTAGAACATTTTACAGGCCGCCGAAGACGATTAGTCATTTCTTACCATCCGTAAAGTGTCATATTCCCCTAAAAGATGCAGGAGTGTACAAGCTTGACTGTGGATGTGGTCTCTATAGGGCAAACAAAAATATCAATTAGCCCGCGTAAAAGAACATACAACTGACGTGAAGTATCAACGTTTCGGAAAGTCTGTAGTTTGTGATCATATCCTAGACCGCCCCATCATCACATCATCACATGAGCTTTGATAGACCACAAATCCTAACGAAAGAACATCGATTCTTACCAATGATGATACGTTAGGATACTGAAATTTAAAAAAAAAATTCTAATTTCATTAGAGAAGGAAGCTGGGTACTACCACCTGCTTGGGATCCTGTGAACAGTAAAATTAAAACTAAATCCAAGCTTACCATTGCATGACTTTAAGACACAGTAAGTTCATTCTGCGTAGATCGGACCAAAAATAATAATTCAAAAGCTGAAGGTACTTCGGATCAACACTGACATAAAGACGCCAGTCACTCAGTCACCCATGACCATGAATGATGGAAAGTACCCGAAACATCGGGAATTGAAAATCAAGTAAATCAAACGCGGTAAAATCCGTAAAAGTAGTTTTATTTAAATCAATTACAAAGGAAAATAAAAAAGGAAAGCAAACGCGCCAAAATATATTCCCGCTTGCCATCGTTATTTGCATTAATCGCAGATATTGATAAAGCCCTGGTTTTGGAACATTATCTGGGCTCGAGCGCGAGTTATAGATGAGCTGAGACATGAGCACTACTGACATATGACAACTATTATATGTTAGAGGACGACATTAATTTATTACATTTAGAACTCGATGAAAGTTATGAAGTAAATCTCCAATCCATTATCGCGTTTTATAATTTGTATCATATAATTAAGGATACTTTAGTTACATTGGAGGGGACTGACCGCACAAAATGTTGAGCAACGCATTTGCTTTTGAACGCATTGAGTTTCTCACATACAACTGTCGCTGACTGACTCAGAACGCATTCATTATTTATTAAACAATTTAACTGGTTTTTCTTTTTCTTCTTCTTTACAGATTGCTCAGGGTACGGGAGGAAAACCCACCCCTCGGCGTGCCTACTCACAAGTCCTGCTACAAGCACGACGTAACGGCGCAACCAAGCTATTCAAAGGTAGACACGCTCGTTGGGTCTGCACCACCTCGAAATGCACTAAGCCCAAGTTCCGACTTTGGCACCGTTAGCTGTTGGTACTTGGTATGCTACACTGTCCCGTCGCCGGTGACACCTTGCCTAGACAATTTTGCCCGGCCGCAGTACAGTAGGTGCCTTCCACAAGCACTCTCACTAGATAGAAGTGAGTGCTTCACACAAGTAATCTCGCCCGATCACCGCAATCCCCTATCCAGCCTTCCTAAGCCGGCTTGAGTCCTTGATGTCTTCACCGGCTCTCCATAAGATTCGGCTGGCCTTCCATGCTGGCCAAGACTTGGCTCTGAACGACCAAACAGGAACGGTGTTCGGGCCTTTTCCTTCGATACTAGCGATACTAGCACAGTTGAGGGCTGCCGGTGCGTTTTTACTGTTTGTGAGGAAAAATGTCCGTAAACTGGCATATGAGTTTGCGATAAAAAAATGGAACAATATTTTCTGAGAAGCCAACAGTTGTTCAAAAATGCATATATCTATCCAAACTCTAAATTTTATTTAAAAAAATTAAATAGTACCGTTCTCGTTTCCACTCCATTGCACGCCTGATAGAGCAATATTTGGATCATTTAAAAAAATTATAAACATCGCTACAGACAACTGGACGCGGAATTATCCTGGTCGAACAATGACTATCCATTACATTCCTGGGATTGTTAGAGAAGCATTTCCTCTTTCTGTCACTGATCGAAATACAATTGGCGGATTTACCTGTAACGGTACTGGTCCACTTAATAGAAATATATTTACTGCTGTTGACTAGGCACCATCTGTCACTGACCGGCCTTTACAAGTTAACGGGGAAAATCCACCAAATGATAACCAAATGGTTTGTTGACCAGTTTTGATGCAACGTCCTCCATCTAAATTTATTCGGAGACTACAGTTGATAATCTTTTAACATCGAGTAATGAGACTGTCCAGCATACAGTTAGCTATGATTTGTCAAAGAAATCATACAGTCAAAGATCCAACTCGCCAGTACCAGAACCTAGAGAGCCTTTGTCACAAGCGGGTTCGAGGAATGTAATAATAAAGGATGTATACAACGTTAAAAAGACAGCATTATTGATGGACGCACCCAAAAAAAAAAAACGCATTTGAAGAAGAATAGCAATAAAGGAATAATGCCAAGAAAAAGGTTTTACAGTCGGATACTGGAAATGGCAAGAGAGTGTTGATATCTATGAAACGGAAGGGAAAAGAAAAAAAGACAAAAAAGACAGCTAAAGACAAGGAAAATAAATCTGATGACGGAGATTGCTTCCGTCTCGTTTGTTTAGGAACTTTTGGCAACCAAATGAGCAATGGATACAATCTATTAAATGTAAAATCTGTTGACATGCCGAATGCGTCAACGATGATGCTAATTACGTGTGTCATAATTGTGAGTCTGAATAAATGCCTAATATTGAATAGTCTGATTACAAAAAATAATTATCGTATAATAATGATTGATCTCATTACTTTAAGTAAGAATAAGTTGTTTTGTTTTCTTAAAATATATGACTTTTGAGCGTTTAAAATACAAATGTTTACCTGTTTTATTAATACAAAGTCTTCTAATATAAAATTTGCATTATATTAATTACAAATCCCTTTGTCCTGTTACTTGCGACCCACAACGTGTTACTTTTTACCCGCCTATGTGGTCATAATTTTTTTGAAGTCTCTGTGATTCATATAAAGTACACAATAAAAAGGTAAAGTAAAATACTAATGTAGAACGAGTGGAATGTATATATGGCTACTTTAATTTCATTAAAATAATTACACCTAACTAGAAACCAAGGTTAAAGTACGAAATGCAACTTTTGTACCCGGTCTCCCCTAATTATTGCCTTTCAAGCGTCAACTATGTAACACAAAATTTTAGATTAAATAAACATAGAACATTTAATTCTTTATACGTATTACATATCCGATTGCTATATAATGCATGACTCTCGCAAGTTCTCTAAAGTACTCGCAAAATATTTTTATCTCTAAAGCATTTTTATTATTAATATAAATTTGACATTTTATCTTAAGAAACCTGAACGATTTTCGGGAGATATTATCTCGCGTCGCCAACAGCCTTACAGCATGACGCAGGATTATTATCAAAACTGGAATATCACAATCACACTGAGAATATCTTGGGTACGGATCAATCTACTATAATTCCTGTCAATATTAGGGATAAGAAAACATTACCTTTATGATCTAAGGGAATGTAATTATACACACTTTTCTCATTTGCTTCAAAAGTCATATTAATTTTAAAATATATTCCAGCTATATTTTGTGATGATGAGCAAAATTATTGATAAGCAGAATTTGGTCTATTGTGAACGATGTGTCATCCAAGGGAGCATAGTAGGTCTAGGATGATTAAATCTCCATACTATTTAGTTTCAACTGTTAGTGTTATCTCTGTGTTGGGGCTCCACAGTTGTCCTTCCACGTTACCGCATCCAGCTCAGAGCGGCTCGAATCGTCGACGACCGAGTGCTTTCCGATCGGCTCGATTCACTGGTGCTGCGAAGAGATGTTGCATCCCTTCACATTTTTTTTCGCATCTACCATGAGGAGTGTTCTGAGGAATTGTTTGGATTAATCCAAGGCGCCTTTCATGAACGCACATCGCTGCAAAACTCCCGTTACAAACCACACCATCTGGATGCTTGGCGGTCCACCGCTTCACTAGAAATTTTCTTCCACGTACGAACCTTTTTGTGGAATAGCTTACCACCGGCGATTTTTCCGAACCGATACAACTTCAAGAAAAGTGCTTACTCCTTTCTAAAAGGCGTATTTAAAAAAATATTTTAAAGACATTTCAAGTCCGCCAACATGCATTGGGGCATTGCGGCGGATATTTTCTTGCACCAGAAACACAGAAATGAAAGAAATCCTGTACCTTGTCCGCAATAATCAGCATGTTAATGTCTACCATTTAGCATGGGCTTTATCCGTTGGCGGGTGCATTTGCCATAATCGTTGTCAAGTATACGTTCCGCCCATACGTTTTCATGTTTCTATGTGGTTTTTGGATAGTGGATAGAAATCTTTTATTTTCTTAACGCTGTATCTTTTTCTTTGGTTCGACTTTACAATATGTTATTAGAAAAATTATTATTATGACTTAGATAGAACATAAAAATCGGGGGTCGATGGACTACTGGCGTACAATTAGAGCGAGCGTCTGGCCATTATTATACCTACACATGTCACAATAAAATAAGAGAATAAATAAAACAGTTGAGAGCTTCTCTCAATAATAATTAATAATATTATTAATAATATCTCTCAATAATAATTAATAAAATAAAATGGATGATGGAATTTGATAGAACGTGCAAAGGGCCGCTGCCTGGGGGTCGCCGGGGCGCGCCTGGAGCTAGCGCTGGACGCGACTGAATGCGAACCGCCAGCCAAGTGCGAGGTGCTGCTCGACCATCTAGTAGCCCCTGGCATCCATCATCCCCACCAGCGGGCTTGGTGACAGCAGGGTCTTCGCGGGCCCAGCAATCGGTACCCGCCACTGGTGGATTACGCCACATGCGTTGGACAGCAACGCATTGCGGGCGTATTATAGAGCGAAAGGGGGAGAAATTGGAGGTTTTGCGTATTGTGCAAGGATGCATCGACTTTTTGCTGAGCTGGAGCCATCTGTAACCGTCACGGAGCAAAACCTGGCAGATCGAGTCGGTATATCTTGCGCTCAAATATATTTGATGGTGTCGGGCTCGAACGGCTACGACGTGAGGATGTTCCCTCATCAAATGAAAATGCTACGCTACTGCTACGTGGATACCGCCGTGAATACCCTAGTGATGGCTGACTCAAATGATGATGGAACATTCGCCCAGGAACTAGAAATAGAGCAAACGAAGAGTACACTAGAAGAGGCAATTGTGGGAACGCGCAGTACGCCTCTCGAAAATCGACCGCGACTTCCCCGCATAGTCCTAAGCAAGCGGAATCGGGCTGCCGTGAGGGCTCTAAACCCATGACCAGTGACCTATTTGGAAGCTATCCGGGAGCTTTGCGATACGGATTCAATTCCATTTGGCTCCGCGCTGGCAGTCTGCCAGATTATAGGCGCCAAGGTTTCCACGGCTGGACGCGCTACTGGCCAAAGTAGCGCTACCTCAGCACGGAGAAGTAGAATTGAGGAACGTATCGTGAAGGCTGGAGCTCTCATCGGCAGACTGATATGCTTCAGATCAGGCAATACAGGCCAAGAATTGTGCGCACCGTCAGGATGGCAGTTGCTGGGACAAATGTCAGCTCGTCCCAGCCGGATATAATGCGTAAACTGACGGAGCGCATAGATGATCTGAAGCAGAGAATCGCTGCTTCGGGAAAACGGATTCGGCGATATATCGAGAGGTCGACTCGGTTCGACCAGAATCGTCTCTTCCAGAGTGACCAGAAGAGGCTCTATGAATCATTGGAGCGACCAATGGTAACAATGGAACGGGCCCAGCACCGAATCAGGCCGACACTGTAACATTCTGGCGCGGCCTGTGGTCAGAGCCCGTAAACCACAGCAAGGGCCCTTGGACGGAAGTTGTGGCAAGTCTTTGTGCGAGTATAACACCCATGGACCCCATGGATGGTGTGAATTTTTTTGGAGGTATTTGGAATATATTTGATTTTGTTGATTGCTGTTTCATTTTTATAATATTCGTACCTTAGTGACCGTTTAGTTTTACAGCTTGTTCTTAAGTCTTTGCTAATCCAATTTTGTGTGTTCCTATGAGTGTTCTAAACTTTAATTTTAATTAAAGGAAAACACAGATTATAAAACATACACAGCAGTTCATGAAACTTGTTGAAGGCAGAGTTTAGACTCATATCTGCGTATACCTCAGACCAAGTTATGCTTTTTAGGCACTCCCTGAATTAGAAAATATTTTCGCAATTGTAGTCCTTTCTAAGTACTGTGTATGTTTTTGGTTTATCATTTTTTTGCACAGGGAAACATAATAATTGAGCTGTATCGTGATCGGACAAGTACAAAGGTAGTACCGTAGCGTCAGCGTCTATAATGTTACTTAACTTGTGGTCTATGCACGAGTTTTCGCGTGTTGGTACCTTAATATGTATTTATACGTTATGATTTAGACATATAATTTGGAAGTAATTTGATATTTTTCCTTGTTTCAGCGTATTGATGTTAAAATCACCCGTCACAACATCTTTTGTATCAGACTTACAGTTTCTTAATAATTCATGCAATAGTAGGTCTGATTTGTTTAAAAAAATATTTGGATCTAATTTATTTATAGGCATCTCGATGCCGCAGATTTCAAAGCTCTTTTGTGTTGCGTACTTTTTTAGTTTTGACATTTCTTTATAGGTACTATTTTCTTTGGCTAAGATACCGGTTCCTCCCCTCAGTTTATCCCGACGAAATGCTGATGCTAACTCATAATTATAAATATTTAGATACTTCTCGCTACCAGATTGAAGAAAAAATTCATACAAACATATTAGATCTGGTTCATTATTCATTTTGTTAAGTTCTTGTAATGTTATTTCTAGTAATTCCTGCTTTGCCATGCAATGTTTTGGTGCAAAATTTTAAAACTATTGCTTACTTTTTTTTTATTAACTTGCAACATTTTAAAAGTATTTTAAAATTACTGTGAGGCACAAAAATGGCTTATCTATTTTTTTAAATAACGCCGTAAGGTACTTTGACTTAAATGCGTTGGCCTGTTGGCGTTAGATCCACTGATAGAGGTATATTAGCCCCCGATCGAGTCCTGGAAAAATAGTACGGGATTGGTCCCTTTGGATATTGTACCACTTTAGACGGAGCTTTTTCAGGCGGTGGCTTACTACGTGCTATTATTTTTTTCAATTGTAACTGTTGTTGTGTGTGTTTTTTTTAATTTTGTTGCAAAAATAAATCATAGACTAAAATATAAATTATACAATTATAGTCTCTCAATTATTAGCACAAAACGCTTTAAGTATTTTCCATTACTCATAAACGATATTCCTAAAAATACGGAATATTAAGAAATGTTGAAAATGAAATGAAAATACTGATATTATATAAGTCGTTAATTGGTACTTAGTACCTACTTATCGCGAAATATGAGCAACACCTCTCGACTATTGTTCATGTTTCAACCTTATATTATATCTTTTCATTGATATTTGTAATTACCTTGTAAGCAATAAGTAATTTTTTGTGGCTCCAGGTTAAATCGTGTATTTTGCATGTGTTCAGAAATAATGTATATATTCGAGTCATCCAAGTTACTCGAAGAATAATTTCTTTTTATTTATGGGAAAATGTGCTACATATTGAATAAACATATTTTAAGGATTGTATCGCGTTTAATTTCACTTAGGTTGTTTTTAATATCCGACTTTTCGGACATGTGACATGACCCATGTCACGGGGGAACTGAGGTGTTTAACTTCCTGGTGTCATAGTTAACCCGGTCTCTACCTTCTGCTTTTATTGTAAAGCGCCGAAACGTTGGAAATTAAAAATAATTTATTAAAGTGAGTGTTTTTTTGTCTGTTTACCGATTTCTTCTAAACGATTAAACCGATTTAAATGATTCTTTTTTATTTAATAAGCTTATACTTCAGAGTTTATCCCACATACAGTGTGTTAGGAATCGCACTTCCGATACTTTAAGCACGTATTGTTCATTAAATTTTATCGACAAAACATCATACAAACGGGGGTCGCACACCTCACCCCTCTGAATGGGAGCAATTTTTAATTTCAATATCTCGTATTCTTTCGAGTTCATTGAAAGTCATTTAATTTATCATTTAATGATGTCCACATACATGAATGTGACCTTGTAAGGTAATGAAATTAGCTAGCATGTAAAACCAAACTTGTTAAAAAGACAACAAAAATTTTGTTAACGCACACACGCAGGCACGCGCACACGCATGTACACACACACAGATACGCACACGCACATACACACGCACGCACACACCCACGCACGCGCACATGCACGCGCACACGCATGCGCACACGCACGCGCACATGCACGCACACACGCAAGCGCTCACGCACGCACACACATGCATGCACACGCACGCACACTCGCACGCACACACACACACACGCACTCGCACATACACACGCACGCACACACGCATGCATGTGCACGTGCTCGCGCATATGCACACGCACACACACGCACACATGCACGCGCTCACGCACGCACATGCGCATGAATACGCACGCATGCATACGCACGCATGCACACGCACGCACACACGCACGCACGCACACACGCACGCATGCGCACACGCATGCACACACATACACACGCACACACATACACACGCACACACATACACGCACACGCACACACGTACAAACGCGCACGCAAATACACTCGCACGCATACACGCATGCGCACATGCACGCGCGCGCGCAGACCCACACACACTCACACAAACACACATATCCAGACACCATCGAAAAATTGTCAGGATGGCTTCTTGTTACTTTAAAACGTAAAGATTTGATGAAAACTCAATTTTCGCAAAACGGGGTGAAAACAGTAGCTTCCCGATTTTTGAAAATTTTCAATTTTCTTACCGAGAAGTTAAAAATTCCATCCTTAAGGGTGGGAATATGTACCTACAGAGTTATACGCAATTTAGAATAAGTAGTATGAGCAAATGGTGAAAATAAATAATTTAAAAATCTCGAACATTTTGCCCTTTTTAACTTTTAAAATCAAAATGCATGTTAATGCATTATTTCAGGTTTTCGGTACAGATAAATCCGTACTGGTCATTATTGGACGACGATTTTTTGCTTCTGGAAAGGGTGTATGTAATGTAGAAAGAAAAGAACTGTTAGTATCCTTTTAAACTCTTGTTAACAGGAAAAAATATGGGTCATATTATCAGTTATTTATAAAAGACATAAAGTTTGATGAACACAAACTTTATGATTATACCAGGATGGCGAGAAACATTTAAATAGGAAATAAAATAGAACATCGTTTAATAAAGAGATGGTGTAACTGGCATTGTTACGGCCCAGAGTTGCCTAGACTTGGGTCGACCCGGTTAGGGCCCATCGGTAACCAGCTCGACAAGCAACTA
>DWHP01004213.1:0-12759 GCA_018247895.1 Parnassius honrathi
TGCCAGAACATTTTATTTTGTTTTTATTAATAATCTCATGCAAATCTCAAAAATTTCAAATAAAAAAATATTACGACACATTATTTTGCACACCGTACATCGACAATTACGTCATCGGCCCAGGTCTCAAGTTAATTCGTACGAGTTGTACATGCCACAGCATGCACTTACTAACAGACGCTATAGGCAATAAAAGAGAGCTGGAATAAAAAGACTCACCAACTGTTGTATAGCGTACGTAGGTCTCCTGGTTGTCCATCATGGCGTCGACTGCTTGCTTCTCGCAGTACAAGGCGGTGATGATCGCAATGCTTGGTTGTCGAGACGAGTGCAGTGTGGGCATTTGCTTAACCACCTATGTATTGTAAATAATATACGTAATATTCATTCAACAATTCGTAGACTTAAATTACGTACGTACGCACTTATTTTAATGATACTGTGTGAAAAACGGGGATAATATAAATACAATTTTATGAAATTAATGAATTGAAACACTTATTTTAAACATAGTGAAGTGGAGAAAGGAATTTGATTTACGCAAAAACTCATTAATTGTATTAGCCACACTTCTATTTTAACATGAACAATATTAAAATAACTGATAAGTAGATGGGCTTAAATCCAAAATCTGTAGTGATTGCAAGCAATTTTTCATAGACTACCACAAGATGAAATTTGGCATTCAAATTATTCAACTATAGTTTTTACACGTGGTGGACCCATGTTGGAGCTATATCACGGTTGTAGCACGAATGAGTCGGTTCGACCGGGGAAGGACTACGCTCTCATAGAATACAAGCACAAAGTTGCACCTCCATGCTGCTGTGTTTCACATACGGTGAGTGTAGAGAATCAGAGACCCTTTTATTGGTTACAGGGGTAACAACACATCTGCATTTTGATTCTTCATCGAGGTTAGATGTCGATGTCTTTTTGCCACAGCATCAACTTACCGTCAAGTGAGCAGCGTCGCGTTAGTCACCCTTAGTCTATAAAAAGATATCCGGACGGTGTTTCGTCCATAAAAACCTATTCCTCTGTTTTCTATTAGTGACTGATAATGACATTAGAACAAATATATTACGATATAATTGATATATACCACTGCCATTTTCGTGTTTTGCTCTTTTTTCCACAAATTATTATTTTAAAAACTAGGAACCCTTTCAAATTCCTAAAATTGCCCAGTTAGGGCTTAAGCCGAGCGCGTACCGTCACACTATTCGGGTTAACACCGACCAGCTGCTGCGGCGGCTATTCACAAGCGATCGGCAATCTTCGAAAGGCCGTCGCGACGGCTACTCACTTGCATTTGGCGGTCGATTCCCCAGAATGTATAGTATATACTCAACATTTCAAATAGAAAACAAAATCGTTCTGTACTTGAAAACAAATAAGCAAAAATAAATAATATCCCATTTTGATAAAGAGCAAAGTTTACCTGAGTATCAATACTATGCTGACGTATGTAAAGGCCTTCCGACATAGATCTCGTTAAGCCCTTTTCTTCTAACGCCTGTAAGGCATCTTTTACTTCTGCCTTTGACCATTTTCCAACCCTGAAATAATTCAATCAAATTTAATCTTAACATTATAAAAAACAAACTGGTGCATTTTGTGAACTTTAAATTTAATGTTTAATTTACTAATAATTAAATAAAGGACAAAATGAACACATGTACTGGGTTCAACATTTTGGTCCTAGGTAAAAATATTTGTGAATCAATTGTTGTATTGTCCTTGTTTATCTTAGACCTACCTGTTGAGGGCATTCAGTCATTTTGAATAAACGAATTAGTATTAATTTATCATTGTCGTTATCCTTTTATAGTTAACCTTTAGTTTGTTGCAGAAGTGCCGAAAAAGGCCTTTCCAAAATACGGTAGAAGACATGCATTTTCAAAGAGTCGCTCTTACTGAGCAGGGAAACAGCGCTTAACGAGTAACGACTATTATTAATATTGCCGTCTCTAGTAGCTCGGCGCGGCGCAGCGATCCAGTACATTGTACCTCTACTCACCACGCTGTACATACAGGTTGGTGAGCGTAAAAGTTCATACTATCGCTCTAGTAAGTTGCTCATATCACCAGTCTTGATACTTGGTTACGACATTTTTTGGATGAATTTTTCATGGATGACAAACAATTATATGGTACGATTGAAAACGGGCTCCATGATAACCCAACATTTAATCATTTAATCATGGATGATAACCCAACATTTAAATGTTGAATGACGGATGATGTATTTCTTTTATACAAATATTTTCTAAAAAAATATCAGACTTATGAATAATACTAACGTCACAAAATCTTCCACTGTCAGTGGATTGGGATAAGCATTTTCGATCATATCCAACACTCTTTGCTCCGATATAATTTGTGTTTGGTTCAAAAAACTTTCTTCAATAAAAGCTGAAATTAAAGTCTGTTGAAATAATCTGCAATTATCACAAATAAATTTGAACTATTAGCGAAAAATTATATTTTAAACATGCCCCTAATTATTATTGTTTCTATTAAATTTTAAAGTGTAAGATATATGTATATTGGTAAATATTAAGATACCAACTAGTATGTATATTGCATTCATAATAACAGCGGCTATGTAACACAAATGAAAGGTTACGACTGACATATCCCGACACGTATACCCTAAAACTTGACAATAAGAGTTTACAACCAGTACGTATTGCTTATAATGCCATATGAATCAGAGACGTGGTCCTTCACTGCTGGCTGGAAGCTCAAGATCGCTCAGGGAGGTATAGGAAAAGCAATGCTCGGAGTTTCTCCGCATGATAGACAGTGAGGATATCCGCAGTAGAACCAGAGTAACCGACACGGCGCAATGGATCAAAAGCTAAAGTGGCAATTATCCGGCCATATAGCTCGAAGAACCGACATCCGATGGGGGGGGGGGGTCCTCTAGCGTTAGCCTTGTGCCGGTTTGCAAAATGTAGGACAGCCCACCACTGGGCGGAGTGACGATCTGGTAAGAGATGCAGGAAACGCGGATGGCTATGCTCGTTTATGGCATTCCCTGGAGATGGCCAGTGGGTTTGTGATGGGCTGTAATGATGATGATGATGTAACACTATGGTAAGCAACAAAGTATTGAGTATGTATTGCTATTAACTACGTATGATGCTAATATTTTAATTACATGCGGTAGTGCGATTGAAAATGCGCCTACTACACGATTCGATTACGGCAAGTACTTCATTCTGAATGCAGCACTGTATTTTATGCTGAACTTTTTTACATTCATAAATTAAAATTTAGTTCTCCGCTTATTTTTTTATCATATGATTTTTACAATACATTCAAAGGTTTTTACATCAAAGTCGTGAGCAAAGCCTTCATTTATAAAACTGAAATAACAAACGATATAACAGGGGCACCTTATGTAAAGCGGCTACTGCAGTCCACACCTACACCTGCGATCAATTTATATGCAAACAAAAATGTACATAATATATGCATTTTTGTTGAGGATTAAGAATGAATGCCATGCATACCTTTATACTAGCACTCTTAAATACTTTAAGCCGGAATACGATAATGAACGAATTGCTATATGGCTGCATAAATGTATATTAAACATGCTGTCATATTTGCAAAAAATATAAACTAACCGTGCGGATAAAGAATGGGATTGAAAATGGCGTCGCCTCTATTCATCTCTCGCTCGCACATTGTCGCTATTTATACTCACACCCGCGGGTAAAGACTGCAAAAACTAGGTTGTGATACGCGTTTCTCGGCACGTTCACGGTACTTTAGTACATCTTGTCTGTTTATCCGAGCTAATCTCTGGAATTGCTGAAGCGATTGTAACAAAACTTCACAAACAAATATAGAATAATACCAGGAGTGATCCAAGACTAAATTTTATTCGAAATATTAAGAAAATTTATATAAATAGAAATATTGATAAGATAAAATGAATGATCTTTAATGAATATCTTTTTCTTTATAGCATTAGGTGGCAAACGAGCACACAGTCCACTTGATGGTAAGTGGATGCTATGGCCCATAGAGATCCACACTTATCCTCAACCTATGGTTTTAGTGATAACGGTGTTTACACTTACACCTTGTATATTGACTTAAGATAATAAATTTTTATGGTAGTTGAAGCAAAGAAGAGAGCATGGCTAGAATTACTAGCAACCAAAGCTGATAATTCTGGCGGTATGAATGATGAGATTGAAAGAAAAAAGGCAGAGTTTAAACGTTTAAATAAGAGAGTAAAAGAATTAGTTGAAAGGAAAAAGCAATAAAGAACGGATAAGAATGATAGAAGAATATCGGATAACTTCCAGGCAAATATTAAAATGTTCTGGAAACACGTAAGAAATACCAGGGGACATTCAAAATAGCCTAGATTGAATGCGATACGAGACGAAAATGGCTGTATTCTGAATGATGAAGTGTTGAGTCTAAAGAAATGGAAGGAATATTTTGAAAGCGTATTTGTGAGTGAGGAGACGTGTAAACTAAATGAAATAGAAATTCCGAAAGAAGATGAAAGGGATAGGGAGATAAGTATAGATGAAATAATGAAAGCAATGAAAAGCATAAAAGTAGGTAAGGCAGCTGGATATGATAGAGTTTTACATGAAATGCTAGGGGCTAGAGAGGAAGTGGTGGCAGGTCTGCTGTACACCTTGTTTCTAAAGCGGGTACCGGGAGACTGGTGCAAAGCCGTGATAGTCCCAATATATAAGGGAAAACGGTCACAGCAGGACTGTAAAAACTACCGTGGTATCAGCCTTCTTAGCATTGTGGGGAAACTGTATGCTAAGGTACTTATTGAAAGAGTTATAAAAGAAACTGATGGAAAAATTTGGGATGTGCAAGCGGGATTTAGAAAGGAAATGGGGTGTACAGTTCAAGTATTTTCCATGCGCATGATCGCGGAAAAGTTTTTGGCGAAAAACCAAAAAGTTTTTACGCGTTCAGGGACTTGGAATAGGCTTATGACAGAGTGGATGCGGATGTGTTATGGCAAACGCTGAACTCATTTAGGTTAAGCGCTGGTTTGATACAGGCATTAAAGTCTCTGTATAGGGACTCGAGTGCTTGTGTTAGGATCAACGGGGCCTACTTTGACTGGTTTGGCATCCATAAAGGTGTTAGACGGGGCTGTGTAGCTTCCCCGTGGCTGTTTAACCTATTTATGGACAGTTGTTTGGAAAATTTGAAAGTTGAAGAATGTGGGTTAAGAATGGGTGAGTTAACCATCAAATGCCCTTTGTACTATGGATGATGTTATAAGAAAAAGACAAGTTTTAATGTTAATAATAGTAATTAAAAAAAAGTGACTGTGATTGAAAAGATAATAATTTTATACCCTGTTACTTCCATAACTAAGATCAGTCTAACAACACCCCATATGCTAAAATTTATCAAGCTCTTAGGCTGCAGAGCGTGCCAAAGAAATAGAGACACGCACATACATATAAAAGACATCCATAAAGGTGTCAGACGAGGCTGTGTGGCTTCCCCGTCGCTGTATGCAGTGTGCAGCCTATTTATTTACAATTGTTTGGAAAATTTGAAGCTGAAGAATGCGGGTTAAAATGGGTGAGATAACCATCAAATGTCTTTAGTACTCCGATAATCAAGTTATATTTGCATCGTCGGCGGCTGAGTTGCAAATGATGGTTACATTAATGAACAGGTCATTAAAAGAAAGGGAAATGAAAGTGAACGCAAGTAAGACGAAAGTGATGGTTTTTGAAAGAGAAGAAAGTTAAACGGTATGTGAAATAAGAATAGAAGGAGAGTTAATTAAGCAAGTGGATGAGAGATTTTCGTATATTTGGGATGTGTATTCAGCAGGGATGGGAGATATGATAAGGATATTGAACTGATTTTTCAATTGTCAGTTAAAAGTTATTGATAGTATGAAATGCAACATAACATACTCGTATATATCGTGGTAGAGTCACGCTGCGGCTATATTATGATTGCACGAATGGGTCGGCTCGACCGGTAAAGGACTATGCTCTCACAGAATACCAGCGTAAAATAGCAGCTTAATACTGCTGTGTTTCGTATGGTGAGTGTAGAGATCCGCAGATGCTTTTTTACTGGACACGAAGCATTCCATCTTGGTCCTCAGGGGTGACAACGCATCTACGATTTGATTCTTAATCGAGCATAAATGTAGATGTCTATGGGTCAGAGCATCCACTTACTATCATGTGAACCGTGTGCTCGTTTGTCAACCCTATTCTATAAAAAATATTAAAAAAATATAGTCACATAAATATTCAATCAAGTGATAGTTCATTTCATGGATAACTTTTATCTAACTTTTAAAAAATCAGCCCCTAGTCCAGTATCAAGTAAAAATAGTAAATCACTGTGTAATCCACTTACGTGTTCGTCCAACGAATACGTCAACTCGCCGTCGTCGTACAAAACGAACCACCTCCGCTGCCATCTCTGTAACAAGAAAAAACATTAGTTATTATAATGTTTACATAATTTAATATTCATAAACATAAACTGCAGCAAAAGTCTGTATTCGATTCCCACCTTTAACCAATACTTGTGCAACACTTCAACAACGGGGTTTCGGATACGAAACAGAAAAGCGAGAGCTTTTGGTTTATAATAATGGCCAAAACTTATAATTTATGTTGCGAATACCTATTTAATATTACTAGTAAACTTGAGCCGGTCATATAGCTAAACAAACCGACCCATTGGTTGATGGAGAAAAAGTTCTAGTGTGACAACTTCGAACTACGGAGTACACTCCGTAGTTCGAAGTTGTCACACATCAATCAAGACGGTCTTCCATTAAATGGAGTAATGACCTGGTAGAACCGTGATTTTTGGCATTCATTGGGGGAGGCCTATGGTCAGCAGTGGACTTGTGACGGGCTGTAATGAGGATGAAGTAAAAGAAACCTTATTGTCAAGTTATGACAGACAACAAACAAAAATCGCTTATTACAGAAATGAATAGCGATTTCTTATACTTACGCGAACACTACACATTCGTTAAAACTACTTTTACGGATTTTATCGCGTTTAATTTTAATTACTTTTGATTCACGACGTCCCGAAGTACACAAAATGAACCGACTAGCTTATTTTAGATCGGAACATTGGGTTTAACAATGACATCGGGACGTCAGTCATCTCAGTCCCCCGTGACCATGGGTTAAAAATACTTAAAATTAAACTCGATACAATCCGTAAAAGTAGTTTAATCAATACTGAAATGAAATTTAAAATAATCCATCGAACAATATAGATTTAATCTCGTAGGCGACGTTACGTGGTACAAAACACAGTGCTCCAATCACAAATCTAGAATGAATTTTGCATACAAACGAGGCGAAACAATGAAATTACGCCGACGTTCATTATGCGTTGGAAACGCCGATTACTGTAACGCTTCGCAGTATTCAGCTGTGCTTACTAGCGGCGACTATCAAAACCCTTGTAAAAAATGAGTCAGGTGCGAGTTCGATTCACGTACATGAGGGCTCCGCACCTTAACTAAAAAGATAAAGTAATTTCACATTTAAGGTAATTAACATAATCACTGACTTTTTTTTATAAAATAAGGGTGACAAACGAAGAAACAGCCCACCTGATGTTAAGTGGATGCTGTAGCCCATAGACATCTACATCTATCCTTAAAATTAGATCAAAATGCAAATGTGTTGTCACTCATGGAGGCTAAGATAGAATGCCTCGTATCCAGTAAAAGAAGGTCTCCCGGTTCTCTACCCTCACCGCACGAAAAACAACAGCATTTAACTGCTAGCCGAATCAAGAGCTTGACTAAGTTACATCGATGTATCTGATTATTTTACGCTGGTATTCTGTGAGAGCGTAGTCTTTCCCCGGTCGAGCTGACCCATTCGTTGCCGCAGTCACAAATATGCTGCAGCATGGCTCTACCACGTACAAAACCTATCAGCCACCGCCTCGTCTACGAGTATTTCACCTGAGGATGCCTCGTTTGGAGGCTAAGCACGTGTCGTTTTATCGACGGTGGCGTGTCTTTCCTAGTGTACTGGTGTTGGAAATGGTAGCAACGGTGATAGCAAACGCAATTGGGGGAGGGCGGGAGGTGTAAGAAACATCATATTATTTTATTACGCAGATCTTAGCTAATAAACTTTTCACATTTATTTTTTTTTTTGTTTCTTTGTCTGTTTATTCACGTTAATCAAATTTAAAGTACCCAAATATGTTTTATTTAAATCGGTTGAAAAATAGAAAAGATAATAATATATCTATTTCAAAGTGCGTCCAAATTATTTTTTACGAAATTTTTGTTTCTTCAGTGTCCATATTATTCAAAGCATTTGTAAAATTTCCGAATACTTATTAATTCTAATACGCACATCCATATTTCAATAAACATGTGAAATATATTAGGTTCTTAACTTTCAACATCATAATGAATGACCAAATATAGCGCCTTCAATGCGGAACCCTAAAAGCCAAGATACTTGTTAACCTATTTTTGGTTTATAGTGACTAGACAGACATTCATCATGAATGACGATTGCGTATTCACGATTATGAAAGACGTCACATTATTCGCGTAAATAACAATACAAAATATAAACGAAATACGTAAACCTATCTATATAAGTCACAAAAAATTTTCTACCTTTGTCCGTTATAGAATTTCAAACCATCCAAAATTCGTCATAAGTCATGACTTACTTACTTCACTTCACTGCTAGCAGTATGAGAAAGCTCAAGGTCGCTCAACGAGCTAGAGAGTTAGAGAGCCCTATGCTCGGAGTTTCTCTGCGTGATAAACTTAGATCGATTTAGAGCAGGCTGGTGGTCGTAAGTGCTGCTGCCGATTGGATGCCACACCCGAAATTCGGTCTGGAGGACATTGTTTGTTAATTTACATTTTTGTGTGCCTTAAGCAATTATTAAAAACATCACGAATACGGCTACATATTCTTTAACAACATATAACAAATATGTGTTGCAACAGAGCAGCGTTTGTAGTCGTGGGAAACTGAAATGTACAAATCACTTAATTGCAGATAATTAAACACGCTAAAACTTGCCGCTGGCTCTTGACATTTGGCACTTCGGAGAATGTAGGCAACCACAATTTTAAAAAATTTAACATCGCTTAAAATCATACTTTCATTTTCTAGCATTGAAATTTTGATTCTACTTCCTTCATCATCATCACCAACAACCTCAAGAATTTATGCTTGATCATACATCATGAATTGGTTGAGGAGTTAGAGTTATTTACAGGATTTACGCTTATTAATTTCTACATGGTGAGAGACATGTCTATGATTTTCTGGAACCAACTGTGGACAAAGAATGCCACAGTATGTTTACAGCATTGAAGAACACAGCGCTGGGGTCGCGGCCTGTACCGACCTTGGCGCCTTCAAGGCAGGATGGAGCCTTTACACTAAGTAATCTTATTCCTTGTTATATTAAATTAAACTAAGGTTATCGTTCATTTATTTATCAATTCCAGCCTATTAAAATCCACAGCTGAAGACAGGTCTTCCTGTAAAAGAAGGATATTTACCACAGTTACCACGTTGATAACTGCATATTTAATTTGAGTTCTTATGATGCTACTGCCCTGCCCATCTCCTGCTCAATTTCCCTCTGTTGACTTCCACGGCATGCTATACGGTAACGGATTCTTATACGCCGCTACAACTCGGCATATGAAAAGAAAAAAAATATTTCAATGTCCATCAGCAAACATTCGATTCGCTACTTTTATACGTGGCAGAGCCATGCTGCAGTTATATTAGTAGTATATTGCAGCACGAATAGGTCGGCTCGACCGGGAAGGACAACGCTCTCATAGAATACTAGCTTACTGGTGCTGTGTTTCGTATGGTGAGTGTACAGAATCAGATACCATTTTTACTGTTATCAGGGGTGACAACACGTCTGCATTTTGATTAGTAATCGAGGATAGATGTAGATGTCTATAGTACACAGCAACCGCTTACCATCAGGTAGACTGTGTGCTCGTTTGTCACCCTATCCTATAAAAAATGTATTTAAAACAGGCGCTTCACTTTCTATAAATTGAGACGAGCAACAGAATGATGTATGATTTTATGATGCAAACTCAGGTCAACGAAGACATATAGACCGAGTTTTACAGAATTTCAGTGATGCCGAAACCATGCCCAATTACTTAACGCACTCACGCACATTTCTTTCTAATTTCTGTATCAGCCCGTAAAATATACTGTTCAACGCACACATACGTCAAGTTGTTGGTTGTAAATGATTTTAGATAGAATACGAGTATGAATATGTGAGTGTGTTTTTTTATAGAAGAGGGGGCAAACGAGCATACGGTTCACCGGATGTTAAGTGACTGCCGCCGCCCATGACCGCAACATCAGAGGAATTGCAGGTGCGTTGCCGGCCCTTTAGAAAGGAGTAAGCTCTTTTCTTAAGGTCCCCCGGTCGTATCGGTCCCTAAAAGTCGCCGGTGGTAAATTATTCCACAGAGAGGTCGTACGCGGAAGAAAACTCCTTGTGAAACGTACAGTGGTTTAACGCCAAGCATCTAGATGGTGTGAATGACATCGGGAGGTTTACCAAGTAGTGCGTTCATGAAATTTAGCGGCTGGGATTAATCCGAACAATAAGTTGATTAGTTTTTTTACCGCACTACACAAAGTGACATTGTAATCACTGCAATTCTCACGTATCAGCACAAGCCACAGCATCAGTTAACGTTCTAATCTAAGGTTCTAATACGTTAATTGGAGTGGCATTAATTGTTCCCTGCTTGTGGTGACGGCGATCGTGTCCTGATAGCAATCTCGGTCGTACATGCATAGCTTGCGATAACACTGTCTTTATCAGATACTTAGTTAAATGTCCATAGAATGTACGAAACGAAAATAATTCAGAATTATAATTTGTATTTACTTTTGCAAATTTTCTAAAAAATAGTATCAATGATGAAATATATGTTAGGTATAGGTATGAAAGTTATAGTTATATGTAATTTTAATAAATATATTCTTGATGTAAATGAGTGCTATAAACACCTAAAAATATTTAGGGTGGGTAAAAGCTATATATCATTATATTTACATAATGTTTTTTTATGTTTAAACAAACACTATACTTTGACTACAATCAACTTTAACCGATTTTATTGCGTTGAATCTACTTTTTAATATTTTATTACCGGCGCTGTAAAGCATTTATAACATCAGGACTGTAAAATTTCATCATCATCACATCATCATAATCATTACAGCCCTTCACAAGTCCATTGCTGAACATAGGCCTCCTAAATGGAATGCCACAAAGTACGGTCTTGAACCACCTGCATCAATCGACTCCCTGCATATCTAACCAGGTGGTGACTCGATTAAAATTTCAATTAACTATATGTAACGATTGTTATGTTTCACGTAAAGGTATTTAAAATCAACGCTTTTTTGCATCCAAAAGTTTCTAAAATTATAGAAAACAACTAAAGTATGTATATTTTAAACTATAAAAAGAAATACAACGTTACTCATACGGTAATATTCATAATTGATACATATAAATAAGATTGAAGTATTCGCAAGCTGTTATGCCATAAACAACCATTTTAAAAGTTTTTATGTCTGTGTGTCTGTCTGAGCTAATTAATCCTCGTAGTGGTTAAAGCGATTGTGAAGAAGCTTCACGATGAGATAGAGAGCAATGCCATGAGCGATCTCCAGGCTACATTTTATCGAAAAAACTCGGATATTTTTTTGTGAAATCGAAAAAATACCTCACATTAATAGATATAAGCCAGGCAGAGCCGGAGTGAGTCGCTAGTCATTAATTAAACTATTATAAACGATACTGGAATGCCTGTATCCGTTCTCAATTCTTAAGGAGTTGGGTCAAGAAGTTAATGGCAATATAGATTTCCCTGCTTAAGCCGGTTGTAATAATTTCAGATACTCGCGATTTATATGTTGCTAATGAGAACGCGGAATGGCGAATCGATAAACAATTTCACAAGATTTACACAGCAAAGGGAACATGATAAAGCTATTAGCAACTAGAGAGGCGCGGAGAAAAACGTATGTCTATATTAGGGAAGGAAGGTACATCGGCAAAGTGACTAAATTACAGATTGTTTAGATACGAACTCGGACGGTGATCGCGTCGCTTCGACACCGGGTTAGGGTTGGTTTGTGTAGTCGTGGTTTTCTCATTTGTCATGTGGAAATAAGCATTAAGATTAATTATAGCGTTGTTGTGTAAGAAATTTACACTTGTACTAAGCGCGACTTATCAAATTTAGCAATACTTACAACATGTATTCTTCTTTTAAAGTTTTTTTTTAATAAAAAAATAGGTTAACGAGAATGTGGTTCATCTGATGAAAAATGTCGACCGAAACCCACGAACAACTGCAACATCTGGGAAATTGCAAGTGCGTTGCCAGCCTTTTATTATTTTATAGTATGTATGTAGTAGAATTCGACCGCTAGGTAGTTTAAAGGCTAAGAATTTGGCTGCAGCGCCGCGAGCCGTGGTCTCGATCGACGTATTAATAGTAGCGGTAGAGCCATGCTGCAGTTATATTAGTAGTATAGTTGTAGCTCAAATGGGTCGCCTCGACCGGGGAAGGACCACGCTCTCACAGAATACCAGCGTCAAATAGTAGTATATGCTGCTGTGTTTCGTATGGTGAATGTAGAGAACCGGAGACCCTTTTTACTGGAAACGAGGCATTCCATCTTAGTC
>DWHP01004214.1:0-12759 GCA_018247895.1 Parnassius honrathi
CGTGAGTCAAGAAAGGGTAAGCGAGTGACAAAACGACCGTCGACACGACGGCCGGTATTGTTCTGGTAGAACAACTCACACTCACGGTCCAGAGGGTTGACTCGGGACGCGTATGGTGGCGAAAAGGACGCGCCCACCACAGAGAGCGGGTCGTCTGAGGAGGTGGAGACCACAGTACCGGTACAAAGAAACTGTTCCCAAATACAGTGGACATGGCTGACAAGCCATCGGGATCTAGGGCTCGTATATCGCGTAACAAGATGAACCCCAGCGCGTCGGCCTCCAGCAACAAATCTATAGGCCCAGTTTGGGACCATTGAGGATCTGCCGGTCTCAAACCCGACGCACAACGAACCGCGCTGTTATTTATACGGACGTTAGGGAGAAAACCTACAACGTTATCGAGGACATTTACTTTAACTAGAATGTGAAGGTGTTCGCTGGCAGGGCCAAACACAAACTTCGCTTGTCGCCTAGGAGCAGGAGGCTCGGCACCTCCGATACCTACCACGTGATTCAGAGCTCCAGGGGAGCCCTAGTCTTCCTACCAACCAAGTAGAGGACACACAGCGTTGTAAACCCGAATCCAATAGAGCGCGAACGGTACAAAACGTCAAGGTGGTTGCTCCGGCAGTGCGGACAGGGCCGCTGGTGCGGGCAGTCTCGTTTGAGGTGCCTTTCCAAGCACGAGTAGCACCAGCGGCGCTCCTTGACGATGGTTTGGCTCGCCAGGACCGGCTTACCCAATAACTTTGGGCACAACGTCACCCAGTGATCGGGTGCTCGACAATAGGAGCAGTGGGGCGCCTCCCTGGCCGCTACGCCGCTATAAGGTGGTAGGGGGCGGCGCCTTCCCGTGGGAGCTCCACTCAGTCTTAGGGGGGTTGGCGACAACTTGCCCTCTTGTCCCTGAAGGGCGGAATATCCCCGCCGTACCTCTCCTCAAAATGGATCCGAAGATCGAGAGGTAGGCGGGACAGAACGATGTGGAGCAACATGAAGGACCATTCGTCCACCGATAAATCCAGCCGCCTCAACGAATTACGCTACCACGACTGGATTTACGATGTTCGGACGTAGTCTGTCCCGGTCCCTAAGCAGCGGGGGGTTTAAAAACTGTCTAACGTATTCATCCTCAATACGCCGGACGTTGGCGTACCTTACTGCGGGGAGGTCCCGGGCGGCCTGGTAGGCGTCATCCGAAAATTTCAAATGGCCGACGACGCCCAGGGCCTCTCCCTACAGTGAGGCCAGGAGGTACGCCATCTATTGGCTTGGTGTCAAGTCCCTCCGGTTGTCCACTAGGCTATCAAAAAGGCCAACATAGGTCAGCCAGTCGGAGAGGGCCTAGGAGAACCTTGGCAGGTCCAGAGTTGGGAGTCGTCCCAATAGCTCCGACGGAGTAGGCTGCTTCCGAGGGGACTCGAGCAGGCCACTCTGCCGAGCTTCACGCGCTTTTTAAGCATACTTGGCCCCCGCCTCGATCAAATCGTCCGTGAACGAAAAGAATTGCTCGTAGTCCGCGAGGCAGGATTCTAGGACTCCCTGTTCCGCATCCGAGGCCAAAAACTCAGTGCAAAACTCCTCCGCTAAGCGCCGGTGGCTTGTGCGATGCCATCACTACTAAATACAAATTACTATTAAATTAAATTAAATACAATTACACTACACAGCAAGTACACACTACAGTCGGTCAGCAAAGATGCCTCGCTCAGGAGATCGATACATCGGCAATTTAATCTACTTACCCGAAATACCTGACGCATAGGTACCTAATTCTAAACTACACTCCTGATTGCGCAGCCAAACGGGCGAGGGCGAGGAGGAGGGTTAGCGGATCGGTGGGTTCTACCCACAAAACAAACGTCCATTGCTGGATATTGAGTTCTTTTACACAAGAGATGATCTACCGTAACTATCACCAATTGCCATACCAGAATTCAGTCTCCGTCGGAATATTACATTCGGTATAAAAAAGTTGGTTTCACTGACATAGTCGTTTGGAATACATTACTTTTTACCTGGCGATACCTAGAATCTATTTTTATCACTTACTTGTTGCCATGGTACGTTTTATTCCCTTACGCCAACGCCGCACGTTATATATTTGAATATTTCTCATATACTTAGTACATAAAAAAAGAAAAAAATCTGCTTTATTAAAAACAAAATACAATTAAATAAATACAGCTGTGATCACCAGAATATTTACTCATTTGATAAGTACCTAAAATGTAGAAAGCAAGCATTTTAATAATTCATAAATGAGCTTGAATGTTATAGCATCAGAGTAGAAATATTATTTTGTTTCAAAGTTATATGTCTGCCATACTTGGGCTCTGCTTAACTTTTGCGGTAATTCTGAATTAAATTTTAGCAAAAGGCAAAACCATCATTTTGAAGTATATTTCTGTGCTTACAAAGTTTTAAATGAAGATACTCTTAGTTTATTAAACACAAAAAGTTGACCATATTTCTATATAAATAAGAATTAAAGTAGTATACAGTCCGTCAGTATTTAGTACATGATGTATCATATGCATAATACACATCTACATCTCTCTTCATTAAACACCAAAATTCACATGCGTTATTACCCACCCCTGAGGACTAAGATAGAATTTCGTGACCAGTAAAAAGGCTACGAATACAGCTACACATAAAAATTGGCTACAGATTTCTTTCTACAATATATATCATTCGCGGAAATCGTGATAACGTCAAGGGTTTAAAAAAATGATTTAAAGATTCACACTCATGTAAAACACAAATTATCCGAGCGTCAGTTTTAAATATTCTTAAGATACCGTGGAATTTCAAGGGCTAAGCTCTCGCCGTACATTTCAAAGTAATCCAGGGTAGATCCCGCTACAAACCGCAATTTTAATTACTGATTTCTTGCGTGTAAGGACCTAACCTATATGACTTATCTGTAACTGTGACTGAAGATAGATCTGAGAAGTGGCCACACACTGCTGGCCGTTTCAGGAAATTTTATGATCGCTCAACGACTTATGGAGTTAGCTATGCTTGAAATTTCTCTACGTTATGGAATTCGTAATACAGGTATGGCTAAAGAGTGGTCGTAATGTGACGGCTATATACCTTTAAGAACAAAAAAATTAAGGTTAGAGGAACCTAAGGTAGGAGAAATGGTTTGAGAACCTTTCCTACCCAAACTTTATCGATGGCAACTTTCCACCAGTAATTACGGCTTACTGTTTGCGAAATGATGCTTGCAATAAAGCTGCTTCCCAATAAAATTATAAGGTACAATTCCGTAGCCGACTACAGACAGCAGCAGCCTGCAGTCGGCTACGGGATTTCACCTTTAAATGCAAATTGTGCAATGGTGCATTTTGCACTATATGCCTAATTGGTAGTTAGTGTCTCAATGATAAAGCAGAAGAATAACAGGTTTTGCTTACACGGGCATTATTATAACAGATTTTCATTCCTGCATTTATCGCACACATATATTACATACGGCATTATTTTTTCTGCTGCAGTCATACAGCGATCGTCACCATGTACCAAAATGATATTCTACTAAATTAATGGTTAAGCAATGATTAAATTATATGTCCAATTAGGCACTCATTAAATTATTTTTTACTGTTTTAAATTCTTACATAGCAATGAAAATAAAGAAATTTTCAGTATACCATAAATCGCAAAGCTGGGCCTCCTATCATATCAAAAAGAGTATCAGTAAACATATCAGTAAAAAATTATTCATCGGTTGAAATCAAAATGTAAATGCGTTTTCCCCAAAAAGATGGTTTTTTGACTTTTTGCGGTAACAATAGGTAAACAGTATATGCAGCTATCTTGTAAGAATGTCTCAGTCCCTATGACGCAAATATTAAAACAGCGTATTTTTGACGCTGTTTTGTTTATTTATATTAGAATTGCTTTTTATATTGCGTGGTAATTATTGGAAAAATTTTGCTTTAGCAAATTTTAACTCAAAGTTTGTTCACGGTAAATTAACTTGTACTTGTGGCAGGAAAATAAAGTGGCTTGGATAACTTTTCTTTAAGCTTAAAGTCAAAAAAGTTTCCTACTTCCTGCTTCTAATACTTTTTAGTTTTTTGCAATTTCATTTTTTCTGTCATAATTTGTCCCAACATCTAAGTATCCAAGATTATTTTAAAGGCGCTTCCCTAGGACTTTTTCCTGTATCTTGAAGGCAATTCACGAACCCAAATTTTACAAGGAAAACATCCAGACCAAGAACAATTTTTCGTATATCATACAAATACACTTTTTCAGTGCTAAAATCGAAAGCGCATCCTCTTCATTTTAAGGCCGACCAACATAAAAAGTTTAAATTACTAATACTTTATAAAAAAGGACTACATTGTTAGGATATATACTCTGAATATCAACCGCACTTGTATGGGCAGGCATAGGCAGAAATTTCAAAATATTGTTACGACCTTGAGGTTCATGACAATAAAAACTGCCGATTGAATTACCAAGACTTTTATTATTTAACACTTTAATTGCCAAAATTAACACTTTAGTTTAACATCAATTAAAACTTAAAAGACACTAATGATTAATCGCACTGATTCAATATATTTCGCTCTGAAGCTTCGCTTGTCTCGCCAATTTCAATACTGCCCCGATCGCCGCTTGCAGCGGCGTTAAATACAGTTTTTACACGACGACGACACATCCAGAATATTCCAGTAAATACGGGGGCGGACCGACCAGGCGCAGAAAGTTCGAGTGTGGGGCTTCTAGAAAGCTTAATTCTTCTTTTCGATACTTGATGGCGCTGATGGTCTAAAGATCAAGATTGACATTTTCTGGAAAGATTTCCTCGCTCTGTTTCCCGACACTAGATGGCGTTAGGGGCATCAATTATAGCTTGCAACAATATCATTGAAATTGTGTACAGCGAGCCCGTGGTGAAATACGGTCCACTATCCAACCCTGTTCCATTAGTATTGTAAGCGCCATCTGAGGGAAATATTGCGACTTGCGTCATAACAAATATGAACGCTAACGGTTTTAGGCAAGGCTATTTTGTATCGACAATCGCCAATCCGCCAAGCTAATTCATTCTTTCTCAATTCACATCATTAACTTTTCATTGTGGAAACGCCCTAGAAAGGGGGACTCGTCACATAATTAAAGCGCCGATCCCAAAACGAACGGTCTAGACTTCTGAGTTCAAAGTTCTTCGTTCCGCGTTCATTTTAATGTTTGCAATATCTTGGATCTTTATAGACATAAAAGCCGTCAGGATGCGACAGTAAAAGAATAATAATGCATGCTGAACTCAAAACTAAACCCTAGACCGCTCGCTGTGGCTACGGTTAATTCAGAACCTTTATATTATTATGATGCAACAATTATAAACTTGGTTTTCAATTGTATAAGGGATACACACTTTTACAAAAATGTATATTATTATTATTTTAATTTGCTCCTGTTGGTGTTGCTTATAAATTATGCAAAGTTTTGAAACCGTTTAAAATTTAAGCGGTTTCAAGCTTCAATTGTAAGTTGTTAAGAAATGCAATATGTTTTAGGCTCACTTCGTTTGATGTCGCGACGGAGTTCCGCACGGAGAGCAACGACCCCTGTTCGTGCGCGTACGCCTTCCCCAAACGCCAATAGTTCAGTCAGCATTCTAGTCACTGAAGCTTCCCCAGATGCGGCCCCTCCACCTGCAGCGCCACCTACAGTAGTCCGAGTTTTAATTCACCGAGAAAGTGACGAACAACCCAGCTGATCCACGAGTAACGAGCCCATAGATGAGGCTCCCGGGAGTAGTTGAAACAATGAGATCAGCTTTAAATTTAGTGAGTGGTGAAGTTTTAAAATCGAATATTGTGTTCACATAAGATTGCGAATACGTGATATCAATAAAATTTCTAGTATAGTGAATTCAAATGAAACTCGTATACAGATGTTAATGTGTATGTAGCTTACTTCTAAAAGTAATAACATTTAGGGACTTTGGTTTTTAAATGTTTCATCGAAAGTAAATGCAAGAAAATAATGTAAAAATAAACTATATTGAACTTATAACAGTGCATATTTTAAAACACGCTCTACGTATCGTTAGATTTCTTCGCAGCTTAATGCTTAATTAGTAAAGTTGTTCGTTTTGAAATCAGCTCGAATTTAAATAATAATATATAAATAATATTTGTTGATTTATTTGTATAAATATTGTTAAATATTTATAGATTGTGATGTTATTTCAATACGTGCGATTATGCGATTTAGTTATCCGCTAGATAAATATAGCTAAGCTATTGTTCGTTCTCAAAATGAATTAGTCAAAGTTTTATTGAAACTTATTATTAATGAAAACAGTGGCAGTAAGATAATAATTCTCTAAGTTATACGTAATTCTAAGCCTTGTATTATTATTACACAAATTATTAATTCTTTACATTCTTTAAAAGTGAACAATTGGTAATAGTTTATTATACAAAAATATATCGAAATCATTTTAGTTAACTCACACTGTGTGCAATAACTATGCTGGTGTTAAAAACTGATATTCAAAAAGCATTTATATTGGAAACAATATATGTATTTTAAAGTTTTAAACTATTACTCCATACGGGTATAGAAACTGTTTAAAAATTTACAGTACTTAAATATACTTTTATAACTATCACTGTTACCCAAATAAAAATTTCCACAATAACTAATTGGCTTATGGCATTCATTCATAAGGTATGAATAAAATGACGGAATATATTATTATTTATCGTATTAAACAAATAACGAATATTCAATAGACATTATAACCTAAATGTTGATTGTAGTGGGATTGAATTTATATCGAATACTAATATTAACCCTCTCACAAATGAGAGGCCCGTGCCCAGCAGAAGGTTTAGTATATTGGCTGGTACTTCAGTTAACTAAGTTTCGATAGTGCAGGCCATAGAATACTATAATACACAATAGAATGGCTGTCAACATTATTTTATACGCGTGATAGGCGTCGCCAGGAGCACACATACACATATTTATTTGTAAATAGCGTGCAATTTGGCATTTTCTAAATAATATGCATGCGAAATTTGGAAACGATTGTAACGTCAAAACATATCTCGTGTTGACATTTACACATGTGAATTGACGTCTTAGTGGCATTTTAGTGGCGACACGGGCTCCGCCCACTCCCCCGTTCTATTATGTATGTATTATAGTATTCTATGGTTCAAGCGGACTAATAGCGTTTCAATTTCGATACACGTAGCTTTACAAAATCACATTCTAGCAATGCTCAACTGCGCTCAGCTTTGATATAATATGAGTTAGTACAGACTAGTAATTATATTTAAACAAATGAATATTGTTTAAACATACACATTTGAAGAAGTAACATGTTGATTAACGACCTTATTCATAATCGTTGGTAATCGCTTACTTAATTGTAATATTAACTATCTCTATACCTGTTTCTTTCTATTGTAATTTATCGAAATGAGAGAGAGCAACTTCAAGCATTAATCAAATTGACATAGATTTTTATGAATAAGGCCGTAATTGTTATAAGCTAAAACACTGCGACCCGCAATAATATGCAATTACAACTTTTCTTATTCCTCACATGCATGTTCCACGAAACAGGTTAACAGATTTTAAATAAGGCAACAGTAAAAAATAATGATTATGAAGAGGATGATTTTAAATATCATATGTTACCTCTTTCAATGTTCTTGAATATTATAGAAAACTTAATAAATAATAAAATATATCTGTTGGCTCGCACAAATCGCGTTATATATTTATTTTACAAATAATAGTTACGGTAATTATAGAGGTTAAAATGTATCATTGTTAAAGACAATATTCAAATATAGATTACGCAAAGGCTTTTTGGCCATACCTTATCAATAATTCATCGCAATCATCAGCTTTCACTGTTTCCCTTTTTAACTCCATTAAAATACAGTAAATTGTGTGCAAAAGTTAAATTTCATTATACATGTGTACTGCATGCAGTTTTTGTTTTTATGAATAACGTAGCTGTCTATTTAACTCATCTTGTCTAATTACGTTAACAGCTCCAAAGTCACGGCCTGTTCACAAACATCCGTCGTTACAAAGTAACAACAGTTAATTTCAGACCACTAAATAAATGTTAACATAATGTCAACTAAAAAGCATCGTGAAAAAGAAAATAAGTACCGAGTTATCTTTTACACAGCGTTAAGAAAAACGCTTATGGCAATTTCTCCTTACACTCGTATTCGTGATATTTCACGATTTGATTTTGATTAGGTTCGATTTTTTAAAAAAAACCTGTGGATATTATGCTGGGAGTTCCTAAGCCACACAAAAAGATCCGTAACATATTTCGGTTAAAAATGTTAACGTGTGAGCTGTAAGGAATTTATTCAAAACATTTTTATATGTGTACTAGATATTATTTACATAAAAATCTTATATTATATGCGTTGTTTTATTAATACGTTACAAATTATATTACTCCGTTATCAAAATTCACTTCACATAAAAGTTCATCTCATTTTTCACCTGTTTTTTTAAAATACCTTCGTTAAAGAAACATGACATTATATAAAGTGCATTTGGTCACTTGAGTAAGTTCTACTTTCTGTAAACAAAATAATTACTGAAATTATATTGAATTACTACAAGAAAAATAATTAAATCAATTTGAGCCGTAGCAAAATCTTTTCTCGCTTAAAACGATATCCATAAATACTCATGTAAACCGAGAATATATCATAGGTTTTTCCCTTACTTAACACAGGCCTATCTACTCTCAATAATTTACATATATTTAAATAAAAAAAATTATGAACATAATATATGTAGACTTTACATGTCCTCTTCACTGGTTATGATTTTCAAATGTTTATACAACTCGTTGTGTTGGATGTGGTAATTTTTTATACGGACCAATATTTTAGTAATCTATAGAGCTCGACCAAATAACTTTTAAATAATTTTTGAAGTCAAATCATGTTCAAGTTTCAAACTCACCCAACTATGGTATATCTTCGCCGACCTACTTTTGTAAACTTTTACATTTAACACTATGCTCTCAAACGCCTTTTTTTGTACGGAGTAAACCCAAGTCACAGCCATTAAAACATTTTTACTAATACTTTATTCTAAAAGCAGAAGGATATTTCTGAGAACTGTATATAGATGAGAGAAAACGCAATAATTTTTCATAATTTAAAGTAGTCGAGGGGTTGTTAGATATTTTAAACTTTACTATGTACAATGTACATTCGAAATTAAGCATGTTACATGCGTGAAGATATATTTGAATTGTAAAATATGTAAATAAAATCTTTAAGTGAGACCCGCGAAATATGATTTTCTTGTAAGGTACAAAATAAGAATTAACCATGTTGAAAATTATGATTAAATGAAAATACGACATTCTTTCGTTTTATTTTATATTCTTTATTGTATATTAGAGATAAGAAAATAACAAGTTAAGTAAACAGTGCCAGTGCTTTGCACAAGCCTTCTTTCATTTGGCAGGCATGACATGTCCTCGAAATATTTATTCCTCAGATATGTGGGTTTCTTTATGATGTTTTCTTCTGCTCCTGAACATGTATTAAATTAAAATACCGTTCTCAATAGTACTATTAACAATTTCATTGCAGCCGTCATAATAAAATACGGTATGTAAATACAGTATAGAGAAGACCACCTTCGTATTTCGTCTCTTGTTGCTCGATCCTTCTTTACCGTGTTTAACTCTTTATGGCACTCGGCAGGTTATAATCTAAACACTATTGACATCAAATACCCAGATTGATATGAGCTGCACATTTTTTCGTGCCTTAAAATTTATAAAAAGCCAACAGTTTTCTTGGTGTTATGTGGCTACTGCGCTTATAGACGCTAGTAACCAATTTTAAAAAATAATTCTAGCCTAAGGGTTAAAAAATTAAAAAGGATGTAAAGTGTTTCCTATCATCAAAAAGCTAAATTATAATTAACAAGCTGTTTGTTACACCTTATTACACTCACTCAGGGGTTGAATTTTTCAAAATCCTTTCTGAGTAAGTATCTACGTTGAGATAGGAATATAACTGCCAAATTTCAAGTCATATAAGCCTAAATGTAATTAAGATGCTGCTGTTAATCGTTTATTAAATTTCTATATAGTACGTGCATTGACCTATAATTTACTATTGCCATGTTGCAGTGGTTTAGTCAGAAACATGACTCTTTAACGAAATATAACAAACATATCAATGGGGAAGCTAGCGCTCCAAACTAGGGCAAGCCCAAGATGTGGTTTTGTTGTTTTTAACGGTTTTATAAAACTACACTAATCTTGATCTGTCTCCACTCTTCAGTTTCATATTCAGTGCTGTCGAGGACGTGTTGAACAAAGCACACAGAAAGCACACTACTGCTAGACAGATTGTATGACATACCAGCATTTGTATACCTTCGGTGGCTTTGAAAAACGCCGTTTGGGTTTGCTTGAACGAAAGAAGAAAATATTTACATACAATACTATACATGAATAAAGTACAAACAAACTATGTTCAAAATTACAAAACTAATTATTAATATTCTAAATTGAACGGTCTCTCTTTCTTAAGGAAAGATTTGATTACGTCCGCGTAAAATGTTGGAGAACGTTTTAATTCTACCAATAACTCTTTTTCAATCGCGATAATTGATAAGTCCGAAAGACGGTCTTGACCTTGTGTATTTTCTCAACAAAGTTTAATGATTTTACCTTTTCCTGGCCGATTAGCACTTTAACACACTTCATTTCATCACAGGGAACACTATTATTCTCCATTTTCACTAAAAATCTTTGAAAAAGTATAAATTTTCAACAGACACAACAAAAATAAACATAAACATTGAAATGTGAAACGATTCGCCCGCGCGCTCGCGCACTCGGAAACAACTTCAGAGCAAAGCACGGCTTTTGGTTCCATAGTAATTGCTATATAAACATTTCGTAGTTATATTTCATCATAGAACATTTTGCCAGAGGTTAGAAAGGGAGCAATTGTCTTCTCGAAAGCCCGCTAAAAAGCCCAAGCGTGCGGGAGAGACGACTAATCGCTCAAATCAACTCATTACTTTCATTAATTTTAACAGTCCATTGCATTTTAACATTTTTCTTTGAGACAGAGAGAACACGAATCAGTGCATTTCGAATTGAAATTTTCGGCTGTGGATTTATAAAGAGTTGTAATGATGATGAAGACGACTTCAGACTCGAATATTTTTAAATAAATCATCGTAAGTAGCATAAGAGAGTGTCCGCAAACACTGACAAAAATGAAGTACTCGAGCTCGATACAAACCATTTCTACAGTTCGTTTAGCAGAAAAATTTAGAATATTTACGTCCCTTATGATAGTGCTCTATTGATTTTATTAAGGAACCAACATGTAATTTTTTTCTCTACGGAGGATCTCACCTGGATATTATATAAATTAATCATGAAGTTATATTCTTAAACCAATGTTCTTTAATAGTAATACACAGGATATGTATGTTGTTACTACATATTTAAAAATTCAATTCCCACTCTGAACATATACAAATAACAATGTAATCACCTGGTGGATCAAAAGACACAAGGCATAATTAAGCAACGCTTTGTTTATTTCGATGCACCAGGTGAAGAGTACATTTTTATTTGTATTTTTTTTTTGTAAAATTATATTATTGCTAATCAACAATCAAGTTTTACGGTATTAAAATTTGAAAACATTTTTTTAAATATGTAAACAACACCCCATCCGTGGATGTTACGTTAAGCATATTGCATAAATTGCAAACAATGATCTGGAACATTTATTTGCAGGCTATAAAATCACTTGTTTCCTTCGGGATTCGATCTGGAGCCTCGTAGCCACTGCACTCAAAGAATATGATGATATAACATTAGTTTTTGAGGATAAGCAAAAAAAATCTTATACATTATAATCCCCGAAAGGCTAGACAGATTACAAACTTAATATTCCATTAGCCGCTTTTTACGACGAGCTGTTAGCACATCCCTTTATGTTATAAGTCCGACGGGAAGGGACCAGCTATAAGTCCCAAACCAACATGGGATGAAAAATTCAATATTCATATATCGAATTCGTAATTCGTGCCAAAGAATTCTTAACACAGATTCTAGGAACGTTTTTATTGGGGTTTTTTTACCTAATGGTGGTAAGTGTAACAAACGGCCTTTGCATACCATGGACACCCGTATCCGACATCAAACAAAGGAAGGCATTGATGCATTGTCACCTCTGAGGACTAAAATGGAATTCCTCACAGCCTGCAGTTATATTGGCAGAAATGGAGTCTTACCAACTCGGAAATTTACACTGGGTGTATTGTACACGTACGCATCGTTGCAAGTTTAAGATATTTCAAATTTCGAAATACACGTTGTTCGCGCCGAGTGAAACCGGATGAACGTTTATATGGATTGCATTCCTCTAGAGGGCGCATCTGATCGAGTGGGAGTTTTTAGCCTGCGCCGGCGCGCAGTTCAGTTGGTTTGCACCTGCGGAACGCAGAGACGCGTCCTCGAACCTCGAGTTAAACCGAAAAAGCTTGGCGGCCGCCATTTTTTAGTTTAGTTTCGTTGATAAAGGTCATAACGAGGCCTTTTTTTGATAGTAAGCGATCGGTTTAACCCCTATTGTTACCAATTTGTGTCGAGGGATGTTATAGGCGGCATTTTAATATCGAACTAAGTAATTCGAACAGTAATTGGCATTGAGGTGTAACTTACGTGGCATTCTA
>DWHP01004215.1:0-12759 GCA_018247895.1 Parnassius honrathi
ATATAAAAAAGCGCGAAAGTTGAATTAGGCGTAAAAATATAGTACTCTTCGTACCATATTATTCGTCTATAATCCATATATAGTACAATTGACTGAAATGTAGTATGATACTATATATATTACTACGGTTACCCTAGTTCAAAGTGACCTTAATGTCAAATAATATGTACTTTTGGGTAAAGGTTTCCTCATGGCTTCAATAATCTGTTCAATGTTACAATGAATTTCTTGGCAAAAATCTCCTAAATAATCTCTTCTTTTAGCGTATTTCGATAACAATTGCTATAACCATGTATTTAATAGTTCGCTGTGTAGTGGAGACAAGAGTATCCGCAGACAGAGACAGAGTGTCGTAAATGCGACAGAGCTATATTCTCGCGAGAGAATAAAAAACTGGTTGCCACCTCACCTGCCGAGCGTGGCAGCTGTCACAATTTTCCCCTATGACACAAACTGTGGGGGAGGTCCATGTTCACTCGTTGACTTTCATAGACTTCAAGGGATGGATGGATGAATAAATATATTTAATTTACGCAGTAGGTTTTTTTAAAATATAACAAAGGTGACAAACGAGCACACAGTCCACATGGTGATAAGTGGATGCTATGGCGCTAAAATGCAGATGCGTTGTCACCCCTTGGTACTAAGATGGAATGCCTATTTTCTAGTAAAAATGGTCTACGGATCTCTACATTCACCATACGAAACACTACAGTATTAAGCTGCTATTTAACGCTGGTATTTTGTGAGAGCGTGGTCCTTCCCCGGTCGAGCCGACCCATTCGTGCTACAACCGTATATTTTTATAGAAGAGGGGGCAAACGAGCATGCGGCTCACCTGATGTTAAGTGACTACCGCCGGCCATCATCAACCGCAACACCAGGGGAATTGCAGGTGCGTTGCCGGCTCTTTAAAAAGGAGTAAGCTCTTTTCTTGAAGGTCCCCGGGTTGTATCGGTCCGGAAAAATCGCCGGTGGTAAACTATTCCAAAGAGAAGCCTTACGCGGAAGAAAACACCTATATAAAATATATAGTTGCAACGTGGCTCTACCACGTATAAAAGGTGTTATTAGTGTTAGATCTTAAATTAATATAATGACTACAACTTTTTCCCTTACGATAGAAAATATACAATGAAAAGTACCAGTTATGTGCATACATAATCAATGACCAGGGAATAATAAATGGCCAACATGTCAAGAAATTAATTAAAAAGTTAAGTTTGCGATAAGTTTCTTTGTTTTACATGTAAAATATTTTGTTCTTTGTGCTTTATACTGCAGCTCGGTTAGTCATATTATGAACCTTTATGCATACCATTACTGATTTTCTTTGTTGTTTTCAGTTTATATCACTATGTTATGTTCAGCGTAGGCGACGTATTTAATACATTTATTGAAATTTTTATTAATATGAATGAGGGTAATAAATACTTTCTTGGCCGATTTTTATTTGTACTTGTTAAAGCCATAAAAATGAGTTTAATTTGTACATTAATAAGTCGGCTCGACCAGGGGGGACCATGCTGGTATTCTGAACAGCATAAAAGTAGTACAATGCTGCTGTAATTCGTATGATGTATGACAGATATTGGAGATCCATTTTACTAGAACGAGACATTCTATATTTGCCCTCTGGGCTGACTACACGTCGATGCATTGATTCTTAGTGAAAGACAGATTCAGGTGTCTAAAGGCCGCTTCGTTCGCTATTTAGTGAACATATCGTCTTTATATATATATAAAAATTAGGTATCACGAAGAAGGGAAGGAAAGAAACAATATGCTCAGGCTGTTCGCGTAACAATGGAATTTAGGTAAAAGCAAAATCCTCCGCTATTGTGTCTATTATAACTGTTATTAGGGTATATAGACTGAGAGGTAACACTTTTAGGTATTAATCCACCATATTATGTACAATGTTTTGTATAAAATATGAAATATATAGAAAAATATGTACATAATTGTAGTAGACAGAATTTCAACTGTTAAGAGACATTAAACACTCTAAATCCTGTAAAATTACGTTGCTTTTCTATTCTACTCGATAGTAAGAGAATGCGGTGGCCCATAGACACTTAATGCTGGTGTGTTTCGTATGATGTATAACGAGAATCCGAGACCCATGTTATATAGATTTACTATATTCGTTTAAGAATCAAAATTTGGATGCGTCGTTAGTTCCGATAACTAAGTTGGAACACCTTGTTACATATACAATGGGTCTCAGGTTCTCGTTATTCGAAACGCAGCCGCATCGTGTTGCTTTTTACGCTGGCCCTTTCGTGCTGTCATAACCAGAATACACTGCAGTGTTGCTCCACGTTTAAACTTTGCTTAAACGATTTATTTCTTTTATACATTTTAAGGTTAATGAATTAAACCATAATTCCATACTTGCCAAATTAGAGCGTATCGTAGTATTTGCGCATTGTTAGTTGTTGATTGATTTCATAGTACAACCGAACATTGAATTGTATGAAAATAATCGAGGCCAAGCGACGACAAAATGAAATGATCGCTACGAATCAGTGAAATGCTTAGATACTCGTATATGCTTGTTATACTTTAGCGGGTATGCACGTTTTTCGAACGCGTGTAAATTAACCAGTGGCCTTATTGGTGTAAAGGAATAAAAGATGAGATCCGATATAGTTTTTGATAACCATTGTTTGATACCATATCGTTTTTGACGGAGAGAAACAAAGCAGGAGCTTGTCAGCAGCGACTTTCTAATAACAAACATAAAGTAAAAGCTGCGCTATGGCAAATATCCTTCACCTAAGGCAATTTGAGAGTAGGCTTATGTTGAGCAGATTCTGACTTTAATAAGCTGTAATGAACTATGCTTGAAACATATTCGTAAAGTTTCCTACAGAAGTTTCATTTCGTGAAGTAAGCAGGGAATTAGGGATTGAATTTTTATAATTTTTTCCCTTTATAATTTGTAATTAAGAAAAAAAGGATAAGTAAAACGTAAATAAGTAGCTTATTAACATTTCATCCTCTACTCCTTGAAGTCCAAGAAAGTTGCACATAACGATTTGAAACATCGTTTATGTTGTATGGAAGTACATCGGAGTTGGCCACGGTGACAATTATTTCCTTTTATAATCGAAAATATGCAATAACGTGGAATGCAGGTGTACTTCTTATCAACATTTCGTTTTCATTAACATAAATAGTAATTATTATAAAAGCTAAAAGTAAAAATTTAAACTTACCGCGTCATAGTGCCAAGGATGCTGGCTGCGTTTTCTTGCTGAACGAACTATTCTTTTGCGTTTGAGCGAGAAAGGAACTAGGCCTCTTGTTATCAGTGTCAGAGTATTGACAAGTCGCAGATAGAGGCCCTTTATGACTTTGAGCGCTAGCGGACCCCATAAACTGATAGTCTTCTACAGTAAATAGCACAAAATATGTAGTTGTGAGACTCGTGCCAACACAGCATCAATCACTTCTGATGCTGTAGCGAACGACCTTGAGCGTTCGGTCTTATACATTCCAAGCGCTCTCACAACAATATATCGCGTAAGAAATACGCCCAAATTTTAAAATATTTTCTTTGTAAAATCGAATTTTAGTCCTTTAAAAAAATCAAATAGATCAAAATGTTCATTAATAAATTGCCTATCCATTAGTCTCAATCGCAAAATAAAATAATGCTTACTTTATGAGCAGATTCACGTTATCAATAATTATTTCGTATTTCTGCGGTTTAGTTATAGCAAGATATATACATCTTTTTAATAATAGATTTAATAAGTAGATAGCTCTTAAAAACCTCACAAATAACGACTAGCGCGGCATTTTGCTCAAACACGCACGTTAAATTTCATCGTAGTTTAAAATTGCCCTATATTATAATTTTAATTTTGGATTATACTAAGTTTGTTTTGCACGTGGTAAGAGCCACCCTTTACTTTGAGTCTGTTTTTTGCAAAAGGATATTTCACGTACAGAATAAATAATATAATAGCACCATAATGGCTCTGTATTTCTGTCAAGTGACAAGAAACAGAGACTCTTAGTCACAATTCCATTTAGTCCTTTGGGGTAAAACAACGCATCTGTATTTGGAATCTTAATTGAAGATCGATGTTTTTGTGGACTAAAGCATCGACTTAACATCAGGTGTGTGTTTTAACATCAACTTGCTTATCACCATTACTTCTAAAAAAAACTTGAATTTGAAAGTCTAAGTGCTTTATTCAATGCATGTTATTCAAACTAGTTGCGCTGCTGGTCTGCAGATCGCAAAAGGAATTGTTTTTGTTTCTATTATCTTCCAAGAAGATAATCCTGCTACCTTTAGTAATGTTTGTGTATAAAATATTGAATAAAGTAAATTTTATATCAGATTTAAATATTATGTTGTTTGAAGCTACGTTTACTAAAATGTTTTAATATATGAATAACGACTTGAGAGCGTGAGTATAGCGTGGATATATATTTTTTATAGCATTGGGTGACAAATGAAACACACAGTACACCTGATGGTAAATTGCTGTGGCTCATAGATATCCACATTTATCCTCAATTAAGAGTCAAAATGCAAATGCGTTGTCACTCCTGAGGACTAAGATGGAATGCCCCGATTCCAGTAAAAAGAGTCTCCGGTTTTCTACATTCACCATATGAAACACAGCAGCATTACAGTGCTATTTTACGCTGGTATTCTGTTAGAGCGTGGTCCTGCCCCGGTCAGCCGACCCATTCATGCTACAACTGTAATATAGCTGCTGCGTGGCTCTACCACGTAAAAATCACGAAATAAATATCATTATGTCACATAGCCTTACAAAAAGCTAAATATACTGGTGTTTCGAGTACACATTGTTTGCATATGTTCACACTTGATAATCGGAGATTAATGAGGTTAACTGTAAATATATAACAATTGAGTACATTGAACTTTTTATACAACTAAGCGCCGCACTATTTATTGCAATGCTTTAATTTAATTTTTTTTTGTTCTTAGAAAAAGGGCTTTGTCGCTGAAGCGATTATGACGCCTTGGTACAACATAATTCTTAAATAGGGTAAATAATTACTTAATCTCTTATTTACTAACACAGAAAGTTTTTTGGCATCATCTGATTTTAATTTAAATATGTTCCGAGAACAACGTTATTTGTTGCTTTAACTTTAAGAAATAAAATTTTAGGAAGGAACGGCGAAGTTCGCGTAATAAAAAACAAATCTCAACGAACATCGATTAAATATATTCATTAAAACTCGTTTAAAAGTTTACTTGTCCACTTATCTTATTCTCGTGTTTTATTTTGTCTATTCTTAAAAGAAAATAACCTGTTAAAATAGTGTTATAATATGCACCAACATTAAAATTAAGTATCTTTTATAGGATAGGGTGACAAACGAGCACACAGTCCACCTGATGGTAAGTGGTTGCTGTGGCCCATAGACATCTACATCTATCCTCTGTTACGAATCAAAATGCAAAAGCGTTGTCACCCGTGAGGACTAACACGGAATGCCTCTTTCCAGTAAAAATAATATACCGGTCGTAAATAATATAGCAGAAATCATTTTTGTGAATTTAATGCCAGTTCAATCAAAATTATATTGAAAGCACATTCTTGTTTTTTATGATCAATTTAAATTAGAGACGAGCTGAATATTCGTTTCATATTAGGTATTCGGCAGTTTTACCGAATATTCGTATTCTGCCGAATATTCGACTCAATCACCGAACATTCGTGTCCACTTTATTGAAATGTACGAATTGAGTAATTTATTTATTTAATTCAAAAAGTCTTGTGACTTACGGAAAATCCAACACGCACACAAGGTTAAATTACCATATCTTTCATAATCTTACTGTTGAAAGTATATTTTATTTATGGGTTAAATCTACTTGTGTAGCGTAGCCGAATATTCGTACTCGGTGAAATCCATATACGGCCCATGTCTAATTTAGACCAAACTGAATTATTTGTTGTATATATTCTCTTATTTTATCGCGTCAATAAATATAAACTTACTTGTAAAATTTATTTTTTATATGCGTGCTAATTTTTAATATATTTGTATTAAAAATTAGCACGCATACCTTAAATACTTCAAATTTTTGCCAAGTCATGCATTGACCATCGCTCTATTAACGATTGGTTATTCCGCATAAGTTGTTGCTACGCCTAATTAAATACTGATTTTCAAAGAATTAACATAGTCCACTATTTTCATGAAATCGTTATAAATTTCGATGAATGCTTCAGGTGGCCGCGATGACTATCATTGGCCTTATCTACCATTACGTCTGTGAGATGTAAATGTATTCCGATTCAGGTGAATAGTGCAAGTTAACCAGGCCCCGGGAGAGTAGTATGGAAAATATTTGGACCAGTGCCAACGTTGCTCGGTTCTCGAGCGTCGCGACGCCCTCGCTCGACCGGCTCGATGGTTTCGTAATGCAATATACCTTATTTTAAAGTGCATCTTGTGTACGCATTAAATGCTTAAGTTATTTTGGTATTTAAAACATTATAGCCACTCTACGTGTTACCAAGTAGTTTTTTAAAGATCCTAAGGCAGTTAATTATTTTGGCAAACGAACCAGACAATACATAATTCCTACAATTGTAAATAGCCTGCTTTTAGATTAAAAAATTGGTTGACCCTGCAGGCCATCCCTGGAACTTCCCGTTAATTTCAAATGCAAAGCGCTCCAAATTTCACCAAATAATGTTGCGAAATCTCGAAGTTATGTTAAAAAAAACATTTTTTTCAAATTCTTTCTACTTCGATATGATATGAATGAACCAATTTTTATTTTCCAAATAGCATTCGACGTTATTTCTTGAGGTTAAGAGCCGATTCGTTTTTGAAATCGATCGGTAAAGCTGTTTAAAAGTTATTCCAAAAAAGACACACACACGCACATACATACACACACACACACACACACGCACGCACGCACGCACGCACGCACACACGCACACACGCACACACGCACACACACACACACACGCACGCACACACGCACGCACGCACACACGCGCACACACACACACACACACACACACACACACACACACACACACGTAGACACATACATGCGGACACACACGCAAACGCACATGCGTACGGACTTCCACGTGAATTTAGTCAGAAAAGCTTCCTGAGATCTCAAAAACTCGAGATCTGATGAAAACTCGATTTTCAAAAATCGGGGTGAAACCAATAATTCCCTATTTTTGAACATTTTCAGTTTTCTTCTTCTTCTTGCGGTTTCTTGCTTCTTGCGGGAAGTTAAAAAAGAGAACTAGGTGCTGAGTAATTAAATTATAAGAAACGTAAAAATATTTCTTGGATATCTATAAAAAAATTGTATTTGTACATCAATAGTTAGGTATAATATAATATTAAGGTTTAGAATCATGTGTCATAACGTAATATAATATTAGTATTTGTAAATATCTGGAAACAGTAATAATATATTTAAAAAAAATGTACAACAATCATACGTAATGCAAACGAAAATAGTTTCTGTGTTCTATGTGAAAAACTGTAATACCAGTTTGGCAGAATATATTCTGAAATGTATTGTACGTTTTTTTGTTGAAGAATTTAATAGATTAAAAAAAATATTTTAAGGTTACTTTTTAATTTAATATTTTTTCTAACATCCGTTATTCATTTTAATAATTTTGTCGAAAGTCACGGCTGCTCCAATTTTATTACAACATTTTTATATTTTTTATTGACATTTAAAACTGTCTCTATTAATTTAATACGAAATGATGTTGTGAACTAGTAAATCTACGTTACTTACGATGTAAATAAGCAATCACCCGTGTCCTCGTGTTTGCACGGTAATTATACATTCCTTATTTATTTATGCCTAGCGAACACTTACGGTAGCTTTGTTTATTGCAGGTGAGTAACGGCAATGTCATCGATACCGGAACACCTACCCTGCTGGTATTTACAATTTTGATATTTACAAAATTTAGCATGCGTATGCGCTTATTAAATTATTCTTATTGATAATTCAATTATTTAAACTGTGATCGTTATGTTCATTAGAAATATTTCCTTGCATTAATTTCTAAGTAAACCCACTACAATTAAACTATATATTCACACTTTACTGGCATTATTAGATTTAAAAGCTACATATTTGATATTCTCAGGCATGTCTGTGCACTATTTTACCGTTTTAAGCTGTCAACATTATTTCATTCTTCCAGAAAGATTCATAATCGTCGCATTAGCAGTGCTTACTTAATACGTACATAATACCTCTATACTTTTCTAAGCATGGCATGTTGCACATGGTGTAATCACTGCATTATAATACTTTAAAAGTAAAATTCTATAAAAAATCTACACCTACCCGGTTTTAGTAAAAAACATCAGTTTATGCTCATGATAAATTCACCTTCCCGCGACAGAAATTTGGCGGATTCCACCTATAATTTTTGGACTATACACTTTTTTCAAAGGTACAATTTTTCTTTGATGTTTTAACCAGGTAATGTGTCAGGTGTGTATTATAGATGAAATCGGGGTTGGTCGCTAAAAAAAGAGGTCCCGAATGTCTTTGTGTGTGTCTTTTACCTATTTTATAAAATCAATGAATTTATTTTGCACAGTTAATGTCGATAATCCGACTTTTAGAAAAGTAATAAATAATATAATATTATGTCCATCAAAAAACATCTGCGCAGTACAGGTTTGTAGTGTACGAGTTCAGGTGCTCCCTCTATTTCCGTTGGAAGGGTAATCCAGCTCGACTGGAGAGAGATCAGGCGTAAAACCGACGACTTTCTGTAATTTTCGGGGCACGGGGGTGGAATACCGCTGACATCCGGATTCCGTGCCACTCAGAGTTTCTTAACAGACGCAATAACCTGATAACTGTTCTTTTGTCCGACCACTCACTAGATCAACGGCAATCAGTCAAACCGTGACTTTAGGAATACATAGCATAAGTACCTATCATATCCACGCAAGTTACAATAAATCCGTTATTATGCGCCACTTTACAAAACTACCGTACTACCGTTACTATATTAACTTTATTATATTATTGACAGTGGAAGAGCCACGCGGCAGCTTTTACTGTTGCACGGATGGACCGACTCGAACCGGGGAAGTACCACGACCTCACAGAATACATGTAGAAGCTTTGTGTCTGCGTTTCGCTTCGTTAGTACTGGTGGCCGGAGGCAGTGTAAAAATAAAAGACTACCCCAGGAGGGTACCAGCACCCCTCGTAATGGGGAATCCCTCCACTGACTCGAACCAACTACGTCCACTGCAATCTGGAGACGGCGAAGCCAGCTTTGCTCTTTTTGACCGAGACGCATGTGCCCTCTCCGGCTGATACTTCGTACCCCTTCTACTACTCGGGATACAAATTAGAACACTTATTTGTGCCTCGGGCTGGAGATTGCGTATACCTCAAAGAGGATATCTATTTTCGACGCCTCGGCTATATTGAGAGTACGAACCTGTCCATCATTTGACTGCGCATAGACAGCGACGATCATCCGCACGTCTACGAGTGCCTGTAATGCCGAAACAGACCGACTAATCGACCACATCCAAATGGCTACAGACACCTTGCTACAAGAGGAGATGGAGATCGGATTATGTCTTTGCCTTGGCATATGGTCTGAACAACTGGTTACTTCGCCTACGCGGATTCCGGATAAAGAAAATCATACACTTTCCCTGTTGGACCTTCTGCTGACCTCTCATCCGGACGGATATCAGGTTTCCGTCATCGCCCTTCTCGACTCTTCGAATCTTTGTCTGATCCGGAGTGTGGTGCCACTCACGCTCCCATCGCGGTAGCGTTCTGCAGTTTGCCGCCATATTTGGCATTACAGGTCGGCGGATTGGGACGGAAGGCGGTCTTTCTTTGCATCCTACCCTTGGGGGCGGGTTTGCTCCTCGCTGGATGATTTCAGCGCTGTTGCTGACTCTGTCACTGATGTGGTGCCACAGGGAATAGAACTATTTATTCTTGGTTTGTTATAACCTTGGTTTGATCGCTCTTGTCTTGAAGACTGCATTACGCAGTAAGCGGGAATGTTATTAGCTGTCGTTTGGCAGCTCTAGATGTAAACACCAGCGTGTTAAAAAAGAAGTACATATAACTTCGCCTCTAGGTTCTTCAAAAGAGTTATTGTCAAGGTAAAGTATGAGCACATCGACAGAAATGGCGTGAAATTAGTTCGTCTTCCTTCGGGAACCCGTGCATTCTCAAGCCACCATTACCATCTCTGCACAGGGAGGACGTCATACCGGCCCACGCCGCATAAGAGAAAGTCTATCTTTTAGCTCGTTTGTGTTCAACTCGACTCTCGATGACGAAGGGAACACACCGCCGGCCATCCCGCGATGTGTGTGCATTTATTTGCCTGATTCACACAGTGCTCAGTACACAAAGCACTCCTCTCTACGGACATCCTCAATGCGTGGACCTGACAGAATCCCTCCAATTGTGCGTAACGTGTGCTTCTGAATTGGCACCGGTTCTAACGCGTCTTTTACGGTACTCCTACTCCCTAGGCGTAGTCCCGAAATCTTGGAAGACAGCTTTTGTGCACTACATGCCTATTGTCATCACCTCTTTATTCTCTGAAATAATGGAGTCCATTACTAACAGCCAGTTCATCGGGTACCTTGAGGAGTACCAGCTGATAAGTGACTGCCAGTACAGTTTCCGTCGGAGTCGCTCATCTGGTGATCTTCTTGTTTATCTAATACATTACACTTCAGTGGTTCTTAAGAAGCTTCCTTCTTATGGGCTTCCCGAGAGATTTTGCAATTGGATCTTCAGTTTTCTGGCTGATCGGAACATCGAGGTCGTAGTAGATGGTGCATACTTCGATTACAAGCCTATTAACGCTGGTATTTCACAAGGCTGAGTGCTATCACTCACGCTATATTTTGGCTGTATCACCGGCCGTGCCAATATTTCTCGAGAAAACGTCACCGAGTACCGGAACAATCTTGTATCTAAAGTCGAGACATTGTTGAATAGGGTCTCGGATTGGGTTCGACTAAATCTAGTCCAGTTCAATCCCCAGAAGACGCAAGTTTGCGCGTTTACCGCTATAAAAAAACCCTTTGTCGTATCTCCCCAGTTTCAGGGCACTCCCCTTGTTGCCTCAGCCAGTATTGGAATCCTCAGCGTCGTCGTAGCGAATGACGTGCAGTTTTAAGGTTTGGAAGAGAAGGCCAAACTGGCCTCTAAAAAGCTTGGCGTGCTTAGCAGAGCAGTACAGTATATCATGCCTGCACACCGCCTGCAACTTGACAAGGCGCAGGTTCGGCTTCACGTGAAATACTGTTCCCATCTCTGAGCCGGGCTCCCCAGTGCCAGCTCCTTCCATTTGATCGCATGCAGCGCAGCGCGTTTCGAATCGTCGGCGACCGAGCACTTTCTGATTGGCTTGACACACTGGCGCTGCGAAGAGACTTTGCATCTCTTTGCGTACCTATTCTATCGTATTTATCACGGGGAGTGCTAATTCCAGCCGCTCAGTTACACCACCACACATCGCGATAGAACTCGAGATACCATCTTTACCACGTGGAGATTGGCGGTCCTTTACTTTGCAATTTACAAGAAGTGTTTTCCTTGCACGAATTCCTTATTGAATTGACTACCACCAGCGATTTTTCAAGAAAAGAACCTACTCCTTTTTAAAAGTTTGGCAACGCATCTTCAATTCTTCTAGTGTTGCAGTTGTTCATGGGTGGCGGTAGTCATCATCGGGTGAGCGGCATGCTCGTTTGAACCCTGTCTTAAAAAAATACTACCATACTACTGGACACGTGCTGGCTCCGAGACTAAGCGCTCGCTGTAAATTACACGGTACGCGAGCAACCCGTGTTCGCTCCCCGCCGGCACCAATTAAATTGTTAATTGCAATTTTAAGTGCTGATTTACCACGTACTCGGCGGTGAAGGAAAACATCGTGAGGAAATCTGCATGTCTGAGAAATAAAAAAAAAATATTTCGAGGACATGTGAAGTTCGTCAACACGCATTGGGGCAGCGCGGCGGACACTTCCTTGCCCTTAAAACCCTCCCAGAAACTAGGGGAGGCCTGTGCTCAGCAGTGGGTCGTATATGGGCTGTAACTTTACTTAACTACTTTAAGAGTGACAAACCAGCTCACATTCCACCTGATAATCCTGTGGCCTATAAACATCTACATCTATCAGATACCAAATGCAGATGCGTCGTAACTCCTGACGACTTAAGATGGAATACCCATATCTATATAAAATCGTTAAACGAGACTCACTAGCTCACTCACCTTACGAAACACGGTGCAGGTGCGGTGTTATTTTACGCTAAAACTCGTAATATGTGTGGTCATTTCCCGGTCGAGCCCACTCATTCGAGCTACAAATATGATATAGTTGCAGCATGGCACTACAACATATTTTTTGTTTATTATATTTTATATTACGCCAAACTTCATATATGTATAATATATACGTTGTTTGCGCCCAAATGAACGAGAACCGGATGAATATGAACGGATTGCATTCCTCTAGAGGGCGCAGCTTGGTTAGGTACTGTGATGTACAAGAAAGCCATCTAATAGAAATTCTACTCACCGGCTTGCCCATTCTGGGGCAATATTTTGCAACGTGCCGTCGCGGCCCTATCCCGTTTGGCAATTTACTCTCGGACCTAAGTCCTTATGTCCGGGACGGGGGTTTGTTCGCGCCCAAATGAACGAGAACCGGATGAACGTGAACGGAT
>DWHP01004216.1:0-12759 GCA_018247895.1 Parnassius honrathi
ACTTTAAATAGTAAATTTTGCGTACCTTAATTCTCGTCTTTGCTTTCTTGCCTCGACTGCCAAACGCCACACAAAATTAATATTAAAAATTCGTGGACCGCATTCTATTTGTTGTCAATAAAAACATTTTAAACTTAAATCAACGAAAACCCCAGGAAAACTTAAAACTAATACTTCTCGATAGCGTTCTCACCATAAAAACATCGGTGAGAAAGACTTCGTAGTTCTCTACAGTATACACTATGTAACAAAAACGCTGTTGGTCGTTTCAGGGACGTATATGTGTACACAACATAGGCATGGTAGTTATGATAATGAATTTTTTTTGGTTGCTTTAAATGGGGTTTTTGGGGTTTCTAATAAGATAACTTAAGAAATATAAAGGTAAAAATACAGAGGTAACTGGCACGGCCGACTCAAGGCAAGCCGCTAAGCGGCGCGCTCTACCCCAAGGTTTTTGTGTAAATCTTTATACCTATCTAGACTCAGTTATTCTTCGAAAATTTTTATTTAAAAACAATAGAAATTATAATAAAATGGATATTATTTCAACCCCAATACACATAGTATTTGAATACTTATGTTATAAATTTCCACTTAATTGCTAAATAGGTCTACGAAAATATTTAAAAAAGGTTAGGTATTTCAAGCATAAAATATTGTGATTAATTCCAAATTTACAACTATTTGTAGGAGAAATTTAGTACGTATTTTACATATGAAATATTATTCGATAAAGAATATGTAGTAGTAATTATTTTTTTAAATAGATTCATATTGTCGTTTATTGCTAGAATATAACAAACAAAACAAAATTAATATAGGTAATATGCGCGCCGTTATGAGCGCTCTATATGGGGATATAGTAAGTCAGGTCAAATTCTAATTTCGCCCCCACTTCCCCGCGCGTCATATGATATGGACCGACATGTTTGTAATCACTAATACTGTAAGTAGATAGGTCGTTAGATACTTATTTCGTTAAGTTTATCATGTTTATGCCTGTTTCTTAACGCCAACTCCTTCGTCGCTTCTTATTTTTATTACGGTTATTTCCCATTTTAACTTCACGTCGTCCTGTTGCGTAATGTTTATTCTGATCGTAAACGACACAACTACCTTCTTCAAAGGCCAAAGCTTGACTGACCGGTCGCCAGGAAACTAGCTTCATGGCGCCGATAGTTTAGGTAATTTCTTTTTACAGTGAAAATAATGGTATTTAAAAAAAGTAAATAACATAAGCACTGATTTATATTTAGTTCAGTTAGTATGCAAAGTTTCATGATCTTATATAAAGTATTTTATGAATAACACCGGTTTATTGTTCAGTTTGGAGGTAACTTTGGACTTTTTTTTCTATGGAGAAAATTTTACGGAATCGTGTTTTAGTCTACTGTAGTCCTTAACATTAATCCTCAACTTTACCATATATTTATTTCAAAATTAATGCCGCAATATTTTCGGCATAACGGAGGATCTTGCTAAGCTATTTGAGATTATATTTCCCCTTAAGGTGTTGATGAAAGAGAAAAAGATGAAGAATTTAATATTCTTAGATTGTTGATAGGTCTTCGCGCGCTCAGCGCCTATCAATAATCTAAGGTAACATTGTTTTGATAAATAAGGTCACTCTATTTAGCTGGACTACATGGATAAATAGATGAGGTTTCCAGGTAACGTTAAACTAAGTACGATTCACACTTCTGCTCCAATTGTTACTTCAATGGATTTTTTTTAATTAATAATCGCATCCATCAATCCATCAGAGCTCCTTTCCTTTGCTTGCTGAGGGACTTTTAGTTTCTGCACTAGTTATACATTTAGTGTACCTAAACCTTTGACACTATAATGATGCTTGATGGAATGCACTATTCTCTGTATTTTGTTTTATCCATAGATTAATGCAAATCAAATTAATGGTTACTAAAAAAACTTTAACTCTTAATCTGTATAGACCCAAGCGTGCCACAGGTAGGTAACTTTAAGGAGATTGGACATACAAAAGCAATTAACTTTACGTACCTGAGCGGGCGCATATGGGTCGTTTGGTATTATACCGCAGTGGTGTGTGCGCCCTTTGCCTGCAATCTTATACTCGACAGAAAACGATACGTTTCGTTCGTAATAATTTAAGTTCTACATTGCCCGTTTAAATGGATTTGAGAAGTACATATCGGGAAGAAACACAGCATTATACATCTAATAGACGATGATTCTGATGTTAGCGTTGTACCGCTACAGTGGGCGACATTTGCGCAAATGTAAAGACGATTTAAACTTACGTACGTGAAGCTGAGAAGATAAATCGTTCTGGTATAATGGTGTTTCGGAATTTATGTTTCGGCTCGATATCTAATGCGGTTTTTTACGCGACAGGGCAACCTCCGGCGGTTGCGCTAATTCGCGGGACCAGGTTTGTGGTGCTTTGTTATTTTGCCTTGAGCTATATTTTAAAAACCAGTTTCATTTGAAGATACTATCGCTTCAATTGATAATTTAAGAGCTCGTAATGTAGATATTTGGTTAGGTACTTAAATTCTTTGAAACGAGTTCCTTAAATGTTAATTTAGTTTGGTCTAGGTTATCTACACGGTTTATGCTCTTCTTCTAAACTAGTTGGTAAATTGAGGAAAGTTTTTTCATTATTTCACCGCTCTGCAAGCATATTGACGATTGCCACGAAAGGAAGAGGTTTATATTATTTTTTTTTTTAATTTAAAATTAGCCCATAGTCACCTGCAACCAGGGTTGCCAGATTTTTTGTTAGGATCTCGTAGGAGACAAATGCTCGATTTGACAAATAAGAAATGAGATAGTAAATTTTTTACCGGGACAAAAATATATAAAAATACACATTTTACGTCCTTATGTTATGTGTATTATAGCTATTATATTTTTAAGGAAAATTATGCAATTTTTAACATATCTCTGTTTGATTTTACATATTTGTAAAATTAATTGCAGTTACAATCATAGTTGAAAATCGTCATTAATTCACTTTTTATCATATCCGGTGCCCATTTGCCGCGCACATCAATCCATTTCAATGCCTTCTCCTAAAAAATCTTTCTAATGTCCTCCAGACCGAATTTCGGTCACGGCCGCCTGCCTCGACGGAGACTAGCCATCGGCGCAGGACAGGAATATATTGCACAAGTATGTGGCGCAAGCACAGGCGCACTCTCTCTTGTCTCACTCTCGTAATCCGATGGGACGGTAAACTGACACGACCGGAGAGAGATCAAGCGCAGGACCAACGGCTCTACGTGTTTTCCGAGCCATGGGGGTGAGACAGCGCCAACTTCCTGACTCCGGGCAGCTACTGAGAATATCTTGAAAGAAAAACTCAATAATTGATTTTATGGTCCGACCCGAGATTCGAACCTAGGACCTCATGATCAGTAGTCGCACTACTACAACCACTAGACCAACGAGGCAGTCAATCTTCAAAATCAAAATCGTTCTATAAACATTGAGATATTACTACTACGTACTACGCTAGTAATATAGTTCAATGTCTACAAAGCAGTCGGAGCTAGGGATTCTGAAGATTATTAGTAATTAATTAATTAGAAAAAAATCAAATAAAAAAAATCATTCCATAATTTGGTTCCACTTCGCGACCGCACCCGTACTTTTGTGACCAAAAGACGTTGCAGTGTCAAGCATTTATTTTATTAATGTTAAGTTTTTATGTAGCGAGTCCTCTAGGTTAAATTGATCGATTCTTGAAAGTTCTGCGTGCAGTATCAGCGGGCAGGTATCGGTCGACATTGTCTTTCACTCATCAATCTCTCATGCGGCCGCAATGCGCGCAGGCAAAGATAATATTATACTGCATAGCTTAGACATCCGAGTCATACGTACGTCAACCGTATAGCGATGGATTTCGTAATAAAAAAAAAAACGAATAAGGTTGAATTACGGGAAAGAGTCTGTCCCGGCAGGACGTTTAATGTTATGCCCGAAATAAGGGACGTCCCGGGAAATACGACACGTCTGCAAACGCTGCTTGCAACCTATATGCAACAAAGAAGACTGCGTTGTCACATCTAATGACTAAGATGGATGCCTCACAGCCTGTACCAATTGGCTCTATATACCGTTCCACCACCACACCAGTGTACGTATTGCTTTTGGGCGGCCGAAATAGACAGGAGGGTGGTGCTAACCTAGTAAGAAAGGAATGCTGTCAACTAGTTAGATAAACCTTGTTAGGTTTCCGCGACACCGTGTTTAATTAATTTAAGCTTTGTATTTATATATTTTAATAAATAAATAAAATAAGTTACCGTTACTGCCTACCAAAAGCCATAGTTGTTATGCCTGGCAAGCGAGTTGGCAACCGCAGTTTATTTTTGCAGAAGGTTTTTACATGATTACAACTTATATACGTCCCACTGCTGGGCACAGGCGTCCTCTTATTCCGGAGAGCAAGAAAATGTCCGCTGCGATGCCCCGAATGCGTGTTGGCGAACTTCATATGTCTTCGAAATATTTTTTTTTTGTCAGTCATGCAGAGTAAATGAGCACTTAAACGTGTAATCAACCATTTCATTGGTGCCAGTGGGGATAGAACCCGAGTTGTTCGCGTACTATGAAATTTACGGCATACACTTAGCCCCTGAGCCACCACGGCTCCGCCTCTGCCTATGTCCTGGTGTAATTCCCTCTATCGTTTCTTCCGACGGCCACGGTACGTACTGTATATTCTTACACTGCCATTACCCAATGCAATTACTGCCTGGTAAATTATTATATTGAACACCCCAGAAGTTAGGCTAACTATTAAATTGCTTATGGTTCTGGCGTTTGATTTCGACATCGTAGGCGCCATATTGCATCAGCGAACAACCAGTAGCTGCGACGCTTATTTCAGTTTCTTCACTTTCCCGCCATTTTTACTGAGAGGCCATTTTTTGTTCGTTTTCAATTGTGCCTTAGTGCGGGATTTTGTAAGGTCGATTTAATGATTATCTTCAAATAGTTTCCAGTGTAGCGCTGCTGTAATGTTTTAAAGTTTATTTTTACTTTTTTTATTCATATTTTTTACGGTACGCGAACCATGCGGGTTTGACCCCCACCAGTACAATTGTTAATTGCAATTTTGAGTGCTGATTTCAGAATAACAAAGAAAGAACGAGTGAATAAGACTTTTCTCGCGTCCTTTACATCCATATACGTACGCATACATGATAGTATCGGTTAAGGATACTCATAATTTGACCCATCTTTAGTTTATCGGCAATTTGCTCGATATCAAATTTTAAAAATTTTTTTAGCTTATCTAATATACAAAACTTTATGTTGATTTATTCGTATTTTACGTCAGATTACGGGATAACATTGTCGACTTATTGTTTGCACCTGCGCGAAGGTTATAGGTATAAGTAGTACAAATAATTTACAGTAGTTAAGGTGCGTATCGTACCGACAAATTTGAAAGTTATTATATTATTCAATTCCAATTAATGAATTATCATTCTTAATAAAACAATATAACTCTTCCAATTTTAAAATTACGTTACCACAATTGTTTCTTCTGTTGCTGCAAACCGTTGGGTATCAGCCAGTAATTTATAAAAGAAAAGTAATGTGAAATGTTTTTATTAGGAAACTCAACAGCATTTTTTATACATAAATATGTTTTATGCATAAATATACTATAGTACACTTAGCCAATAACAGAGTTTTACAACATGCTAAATAACAAGCAAGAGGTAAAGTAACTTAGTATAATTAAAATAATAATTCTATAATTAACTTAAATAATGGAGAAAATTAGAGATGCATTCTATGCTCTCAAATACAGACCAAAATATACTATTCGGATTTCGGACAAAAGGCAGTAATTTCGATGTGATAAATAAAGTAGCGAGAGATGAACAACGACGTCCCGTACCCTCTTCAAAAACTATTGCCCTTAACCGCGGCCGATATAAACTTACCGCCGCCATATGTAAATGCATCGGATCCTTCCGAGAACGCTCTTCTTGCTCCCTAATTATTTTTAATTGCCGCGAGCGGACGAGTGCGGCCTTCGGAGCGTAAAGTTTTCGTTTGAATTTTTTTCGCGTCTAGTCAGTGAATCGAGGATTGCAGTGCAAATGAGTCATGACCCGGCGTGTTCAGGCGCACGCAATAACGTTCAAACATGTAGTTTTTTACCTGACCATTCTTAGAACAACGGCGCAATCGTTAATCAGAGTTGGCGCCCTGTTATTTGCGCTACTCAAATGAATATGGATCGGGTGGGTTGTCTTAGATTTCTGGATGTGAGGCGCGTAGCCATTATAGCAGCGGAACGTTGTAATGATAGAAATTGTGATTTAATTGGTTTCCCTTCGATCCGCTTTAAAGATAAGACAAAAGATTCTGTTTGTTGTATTAACGAAATCCTTAAAAAAAAAGTATTTCGTTAATACAACAAACAGAATCTTTATACAACACAAATCCTGAAACGCTTTTAACAAACAAGGCCAAAGATTAAAACAGCTATAAAGAAAAAGCTGTCTGCGTAAAAAAGTTTACGGAAAAGAGAAACGTTTGAAAAATCCTAAAGTGCACGCCTCGTGAGCGTTTTTATATTTTTCATCAAAATTTAATTTAATTATGATGAATAAAAATATTTTTTAACGTCTATGAATCTGATAACATCCAGCAATAGGGATCATCCTGAGGATAAATGGAAATTTATTTCATTTTGTTGCGTATATTTTTCTGAAACGTGGGGACAAACAAATGGACAGACTAACTTACAGCAAATGAAAAAAATACACTGAAATTATAATTTTCAAAACATCCCTCTTTTTCGATTTAATGTCAAAATTGAGACATGCTAACAACTCTATATTGCAAAATCGTCACATAGCGGCATGTCAAGAGTAGAGCATTCCCAAACGCTCGCGCGTTGTGAGACGTGCAGAAGTATGTCTCGTTTCCAATAAAAACGGTCTCCGGTTCTTTTTTATTGGAAGCTTACCTTAAGCTGCTATTTTACGCTAGTATTCTGTGAGAGCGTTGTCCTTCCCCGATCGTGCCGACCCATTCGTGCCATAACTATACTGCTAATACAGCTGCAGAATATGTCTACCACGTATAAAACAACAGTGAGGAAAGTGTTGAGCAGCTCCTAATACATAAAGTATTTAATAGAATAATAATGCAGGATGCTCTTGGATGGAAGTGGCTCAGAACCGTGTTTGATGGCATTCGTTGACAGTAGAACATAGGGCCTCTTTTATATTCAGCTGTGAAGTTGAAGCTTGACACCGACTTTGGCGACGGTGTTACTATATTATATTGTTTCGCTTAACTAAAGTATCGAAATGATTTATCGTAACCGTTGAAGCCTCTCCATTGCTGCTAAAAATGTCAACTGTTGAACACAGGTTTCCCCTATAAATATCATAAACATAGGCCCTGTAGATGGGATATTTTTCATAATTGCCATGCTTTGGAGGCAGCTACAAATCTCCTGGTTTGTTTCCCTCTGCCACCTCTTACGACACCCATGCGACGATATGGGGTAGTGGATGTTCTTACACAGCCACTACACTGTTCACGGTTTTACGTCCGGAGAAATGACTTTCTACGGAATTACAATTTATCGTAACGTTATCGTCACAGACATAATAGTGCATTTTTAAATAGTAAAGCCCCTAAAACACATCCTTAAGGCACTCCAAACGCTTTGTTACTGTACGTGAGTCATTCGGGCAGTAGGTCGTGCTGGACTTTAATCGCGAGCAATTTTTACGATGAAACTGGTTATGCTGTAGTTGGGATTCCATTCACTGGAAGCATTTCTGCACTATTTTCCTCCTTGTCACTTTTTTTGCTTAAACGCCGTAAATGCATTCGATTGACCATTCAAGTTTCATTCTTAATGGTTTATTATAAAATTACGTATACATTGTACTTAATTTATAATATAACGTAAAACTTTCAGATAAGAGTTATACGTTTCCAGGTATTGTAAACTCGCGACGCATATTTTTTGCTCCAGTTATCGATGAGTAAGTGAAAGTGCGTAATTTATCTGATGGTAATTTCCTTTAGTTCATGACTATATGTACGACATAATTTTGTGTCATTTTAAAGAGAAATGTATTAAGTAAAATAAATATTTGGGCATTAAGCACGTACACGTTTTAATTTTCTTGAATCTGATATATAACAACAAATTCAATGTTATACAGGTTCAGTACAAGGACCATTATTTTTGTTTTGTGGCATTTCTTAGGGAAGGTTTATAGTCAGCAGTGACCTTGTGAGAGGCATCATGATTGATGATGACAGGTACAGTACCAGGACCATTATTTTTGTTTTGTGGCATTTCTTAGGGAAGGCTTATAGTCAGCAGTGACCTTGTGGGAGGCATCATGAATGATGATGACAGGTTCAATACCAGTACCATTATTTTTGTTTTGTGGCATTTCTTAGGTAAGGCTTATAGTCAGCAGTGACCTTGTGGGAGGCATCATGAGTGATGATGACAGGTTCAGTACCAGGACCATTATTTTTGTTTTGTGGCATTTCTTAGGTAAGGCTTATAGTCAGCAGTGACCTTGTGAGAGGCTATAATTATGATGATGACGAAGACGGCTGAGAAAAATCTGCTTACGGAACGTGGCAGAACATGCAGTTTTCTTAACAATATTTGGCTTTACCACTTAAATCTGCAACACTTGCAGTTTTAGTATCTCGAGAAACCGTACTGGAGTTACTCGCGTACTACCAGGGTTTTACGCCCATCCTTAGATTATATTGTATAATCGAGTGCCCCACATTCATCATCGTTATCATCATTACAAAAACGCGGTCCCGAGTCACTTGCCAAAAGTATTACCTAACATTGATTGAACATCATTAATTTGTGTATACATGTGCAAGATCATAGTAAAATATATTTTTCGTATTCATTTTATTTCTTTTTTAATATAATGACGAATACGCAATCCGCCTGATAGTAAGTGGAAGCTGTGGCTCATAGACATCTTCATTTATCCTCGATCAAGAATCAAAATGCGGATGCGTTGTCACCCCTGAAGACTAAGATGGAATGCCTCGTTTCCAGTAAAAAGGGTCTTCTTTTTTTACCAGTATTCTATGAGAGCGTGGCCCTTCCCTGGTCGAGCCAACCCATTCGTGCTACAACTAACATAGCTGCAGCATGGCTTTGCCGCGTATTTCAATGTATAAATATACAAAATATTTGCAACTTCAGGGTGAAATAAACTATGAATTAATTCTCAGCGGTATTAATTCTATCCGAATAGTGAAATGATCAAAGTCTTATATCTTAAACGAAAACTAATGAAATCCAAAGCGCATATAGTCGCGTTAAGATTAAAGGAATGCATCGGCTGATGCTAGTTCCAAACGCTTTGATCCTGATGCACCCAGACTTCAGAGAAACCTAAGCTAAGCATCCGCCGCATCATCGCTTGCTAAACTAAGCGTAAAAAATTGCTTACGTCCTAGAATTGAATTTGTAAATTAAATTGAAGACGATAATAAAGTTACTGGTTTTAATATGACCATGGTTTATTATTATTTTTAAGAGCTTGTGTCCGTAATAAGGATTATACTAATTATGTTTAATAACGTCCTCCAGACCGAATTTCGGCCACGGCGGCCTGCCTCAACGGAGGCTAGCCAACGGCGCAGGACAGGGTTATAGTGCTCAAGTGTATGCGCAAGCACGGGTGCACTTTCTATTCCCTCACTCTCATAATCCGATGGGATGGTAAAGCGACAAGACCGGAGAGAGATCAGGCGCAGGACCAACGGCTTCACGTGCTTTCCGAGGCACGGGGATGAGAGACCGCCAACTTCCTGACTCCGAGCAGCTACTGAGAATTTCTTGACAGAAAAATTCAATAATTAAGTGTTTGGCCCGACCCGGGATTCGAACCCAGAACCTCATGATCAGCAGTCTTACAACTACAACCGCTAGACCAACGAGGCATTATGTTTACATATAATACGAACATCCCTAGTAACACCGGGGATAATGGAGAAAACCAACTTCAATCTCCGCACACATCAATGAATTTGCAGAAATTACGTAATACTTATCTATTGAAAGTATTTTTTTTATTTACAACCGGTCTGTAAAATACCTCTATCCTGTGAAGAACCAGTAAGAAACCCGGCGGAATTGTGTAATGAATTTTTTCATTACTTGCAATTTAAGCGGTAATTTGCTACATGCTACTTAGCATGCATGTATGGTACCTGCGTCAGATCTCAGCTAGTAGGTATATATACTAGATTGCCGTGTGGTGATTTAAGAGAATCCACTCCCTATTTATTTCAGTTGGTATCTTAAAATATCTTCTCTTAAGGACTGTGAGAAAAATGGCTTTCGATAGAGGGCGGTATTGAAATCTCCTTTACGCAAGACGGAAGGTTACCCATCCTCGCGACGGGCTGGTACGTCTGGTAGTTCAAGCGTTAACCAATCTGCCAAGCGTGGCGATGGATTTTTCAAGAATGAAAAAAGTATGAAAAAATAAATATGCACACAAAGAATCAAAATGTAGATGCGTTGTCAATCCTGGCGACTAAGATGGAATGCCTCGTTTCCATTAAAACTGGTCTACGGATCTTTACACTCACCAAACGAAACACAGCAGCATTAAGCTGCTATATTTCGCTAATATTCTGTGAGAGCGTATTCCTACCCCGGTCGAGTCGACATATTCGTGCTACAATCATAACATAGCTGCAGCGTGACTCTACCACACAAACAGTGTGGCATTTATGGCAAATCCTAACTAATATGGGAGAGGCTAATACTCAAGAGTGTACTGTTAAGAGTTGATAAAGAAGAGCTTCGACGTTAATGACTTTACAGTTTATAATCAGTGTAACCGTTACCCCTACGATAACAGTTACAGCCTCCCAAAACTCCACTGCTGAACATAGGGCAACTCCATAGAGCTTCAAAGGAAGGATATTTGCCATAGCTGCCAAGCTCTTTAGTGCTGCTGCACATCTTCCGGTTTATTTTCCTTTGTCGTCTCTTTCGGCAGCCACGGAACGATCAGGGGAAGTGAATATTCCTACACCGTCATACATGTTTCCATAATCAGTGTAAAAGTTTTAGTATTACAAATCTCTGAAACACTTTGAGAAATTGTGTGATAAGAGGAAATTGCGGTTTGCAAGACAATATTATGTTAATACGACTAGGATTAAAAAAGGACATACTTCGGTGGTTTAGACTAGTTTAAATAATGAACGATTAAAAAGTAACGAAGTCGGTAAAAGACGCCCAAGAAAAAAGTTTATTGACCAAATTTTCATGATGATCCCGATGAAGAGTAAATACCCTTAACCAACGAGCATGTTTGCGTTATATAGATGTGAAGGTAGCGGGAGTTTGTCAGAACCTTGCCAAGAGGAAGGACGTAGACTGTGCCTACCCTACCCTCAGATGTAAAACTTTATATGTTTTGTTTGTAATATTTAATTTTTTTTCATAAATGAAGAATCAAAATGCATTCGCGGCCGTTACTGCTGGGCGGAATGCCGAGTCAAGCCTAATTATTCCTCGTATTAGCAACAAAGCACCAGCAGCGTGACTCTGCCACGTAACTATGTTATGTGTGTGGTATAAAAACCCCGATACTAGTTAAACTTATACCATATTCTACACGTTAAATTTAACAGAAGCTTCTCTTCCTTGTTTCCTTAATAAAAAAATCTTTTAAATTTGTTACTAAAGCCTTTTTAATTTTTAACCGAATACGTAACAGTTGAGTATTATAAGATTAAAAAATGAAAAAGGTGTTTATAAAAAAAAGTCGTCATTTCAATAGTCGAAGCTTACGTCAAATTTGACACACACAGGAGAGTTACTTGTATAGCCTCTATTCATCCAATTATAAGGTTCGTAACAGCCTCAATTATATCACCCGAAATTACAAATACATGTGCAACAACCCATTTGTAATCTTTACGGGAGTTTTACTTGCTCTAGTGCTAATCGTTTTAACGACGTTGATGCCAAAATAAGCTTTAACATGATGGAAAAATGACGAATTTTGTGCGCACCGGGTGGCTGGTTTACGGTAAGTCGTCACAAGTTTGACGGATAAACTACCACTATCGTGTTTAACAATTATAATTACGTTTCAATTGTGTGATTTTGTATAGTCACGCACCACTAGCTAACTTAAGGCATTAAAACCGCTGCTATGAGTATTAGCGAGCAAACGTTTAATTTTGTATGGAATGTTCTGTTCTACTACGACCTTTTAAATATTTTTTTATACGACTATCTCTTTTTAGGGATTGTGAACGATATATCTAACTGTTTCTATCAATATGTTTGCTTGATGTTACATCATTTTTTATTATTAAAAGTCACGAACAAGTAAACAGTATATCTTCAATTTATCTTAAATAAAAACGAATTAAAAACACATGTTACCAACTCTAAGGAGTAAAAAGGGCAAATCGCAATGGCACACGAAATAATATTACTTTTCTCTAACCGTATATATAGATTCCCAATTTGTGCGACTGACAAAATAATATTTATAAAAAGTATTTTTTTTAATTTTACCACAATTTCGGTGGTAGACGTCTTGCTAAGAGTAAACGTATTTTACGTGGTAGAGCCATGCTGCAGTTATATTAAAATATAGTTGTAGCACGAGTGGGTCGGCTACCGGGGAGGGACCACGCTCTCACAGAATACCAGCGTGAAATAGTAGCTTAATGCTGCTGTATTTCGTATGGTGA
>DWHP01004217.1:0-12758 GCA_018247895.1 Parnassius honrathi
CCCTCCCCGGTCGAGCCGACCCATTCATGCTACAACTATACTTCTAATATAACTGCAGCATGGCTCTACCACGTATAATAGTTTAACCCTGAGAAGACACAAGTTTGCGTGATTACCCCTAAAAATAACGTCGTATCTCCTCAGTTTCAAGTCACTCCTCTTGTTGCTGACATATCGAGCGACGCGCAGTTTCGTGGTCACTTGGAAGAGAAGGCCAAGTTGGTCTCTAAAAACTTGGCGTGCTTATCAAAGCGGGACAGTATTTCATGCCAACACAACGCCTGCAACTTTATAAAGCGCAGGTTCGGTCTCACATGAAATACTGTTCCCATCTCTGGGCTGGGACTCCCAAGTGCCAGCTCCTTTCACTTGACTGCATCCAGCGCAGAGCGGTTCGGATCGTCCACGACCGAGTGCTTTCCAATCGGCTTGATTCATTGTCGCTGCGAAGAGATATTGCATCTCTTTGCATTTTCTTTCGCATCTACCACGTGGAGTGCTCTGAGGAATTGTTCGAATTAATCCCAGCTGCAAAATTTCATGAATGCACTACGCGGCAAAACTCTCGATACCATCCACACCATCTTGATGCTTGGCCGTCAACCACTGTACGTTTCACTAGCAGTTTTATTCCGCGTACCACCTCTCTGTAGAATGGTTTACCACCGGCGATTTTTCCAGACCGATACGACCTAGGCACCTTCAATAAAAGAGCTTACTCCTTTCTAAAAGGCCGACAATGCACTTGCGATTCCTCTGGTGTTGCAGTTGTTCATGGGCGGCGGTAGTCACTTAACATGAGGTCAACCGTATGCTCGTTTGCTCCTTCTCCCATAAAAAATTGCATGTTGATATTGTTATGGGCAATAAAGATATTGGGAAATAAATGGACGTCTAAATAAAATGGAATGGAGCCCTTGTTTCGATCGATCGCTTCTTCAGTATGAACTTTATTGAAGTTGCGTATGCATTTAGAGATCTGTCTGTTCAGTTGCCGTCTAACAACCATGAGATTAGCAGTGTGATCGGAGAATTTTTGTGTTCTTCTGCGACGGGTCTTGCAGAACTTAGCTCCGACCGCATGGACAGTTTTCACGGCCTTGGCATTCATATCGTCCACTGCACTGCCGTCTTTTAGGCACTGAAAACGATTTTGTAACTCGAGCTGTAAGTAATCGGGACTTTGGATTTGAACACGAGGGAGATGGAGCGTATACTTCATTATGTCCACTCCAACTTAACGTTTGGATTCACACGTCCAAATTTCTCTCTAGGAGCTTTCAGTAGCAGCCCAGAGTCAGGAAGTTGGCGAAGTTTCGTGTTTTCACTCCAGTGCCCCAGGCATGTAAAATTTCATGTGGCACCTGCGCCTGATATTCCTTCGGACGTGTCCAACTGCCTCACTTGTGACTGGCCGTATTATTATTATCTATAAAGACAAAATTTGGTAGCATTATTTCTTAATCAGGAGTAAAATCTATAATACAATTTAGAGTCGGGAATAGAGACTGCCTTTCTATACCTAAATACTTGAAATTGACCGCAATATGTTTAATTTGTAAACCTTTATATTAAGGACTCACGTAATAAAAACTGCGGTTCGAATGGCTTTGCAACCGCAGTTTGTAATATCAGCCTGTCAAGCGTGACACCTATGTAAAATAGATAATGCAATATATGGGGGAGGCTAATGTTCAGCAGTGGACGTTTGTTAGGTCGAAACGAATGAATAAAAAAAATTATTACTCAAATTAAGCAGAAATTGCATGATTTAATTCCTACTTCTCTGATCCATCATCGGACCACCAGACACTCCGTTCCTCCTTCACTCCTTTTTCGAAATACCACACAATCGAACCAAAGGGATTACTCCGTTGTTGAATATGCGTACAGCAAACATGTGGAATATGTCTGCCCATCCGATTAGAACAAGGCAAGAATTTAGATGTCGGAAAAAATTGCATATAACGAAACGCAAATATGTCAATTTCATTTTTTAACACGGAGGAACCTATAAAAAAGTTAATCACTTAGACTCAGACAATCGATTTGAGTCTGCAGATGGGACTCTTAAATACAACAAATTGAGTCGCAGTGGTGAGCAGTCAAGAGGTTTTTCAAAAAACAGAATTATCACAATTTACATTAAATTGTTTCATTTACTACTATCATAGCAGAGTTTAGGGCAACCTGACTTTGTAGATAAGATTGGTCGAATCTGTACTAAAACCGAGTAGGCACGCCCCAACTTCACGTAGTCTTGTCTACCTTACCCCTAGAGTGTTTTTGTAAAGCCGTAGGCGCGGAAAGAGAGCAGCCCCCGCCCGCGGTAGCAAATTGCAGGCAACCGTGTAAGCCGAAGCGGTTGAGGCTGGTCGCCGAAGGCGACCAATAAGCCAAAGCTGCGTAAGTAAGCAGAGTAAGATTTGCTACGCAAAGACTAAGGGGCTCCATTTCCCGCAGCGCTAAAGCTATAGTAGAAGTAACTTTGGGTGATATTCCGGTGTAAAAACAAAAGTTACGATTTTACAAAAAAATTACTCATAAATTATACATTTCCGCTAGGAATGAATAGTAGAGGAGGGAGGGGGGGCTGTTACTGCATGCTGTGCATTTTTATATCCTTTAAAAATACCAATTAATTGATTACCCTAAAGACCTTACTCAAGGTCGAGATTAAACAGTTATAAAGATTTAATGATAGCAATTCGTAATTTGTCCTACAAGAGTTTAGCGCGAACTTTGTATTGCCTCCGTGTACTGGCACCGATGTCCCCACACATCGATTTAACTCTATTTAGCTTATACGATATTATGCAGTCTTCAGTTACTAATATGGTTCCTAGCAGTTAACATACTTCCTAGAAATAATTAATTATGTTTGTTTATTTTTAAGAAACTAAACATATTGAATTTTAATGTCTTCTTTAAAAGTGAACAATAATAAATGGCTAAGCGGAGAAACCGCGGAAGAAAAGCAACTTTTTAATCACTCTAGGGAAATGGAAATTGTTTGTTTTGCTATAACAAAAGTGATCTCGGAATGTGATCATAAATGGAAAGACTCAGCTGGCAAGGATACCACATATTCCTTCGCGAATCGTAACTATATATTGGAATTAGTCAATTTACAGGTAAATTAATTAAATAAATTATGTGTATCTAAATCATTATATGTGTCTATATTTTCAGTTTAACACTTATTATCAAATGATGAATGTATTTAATGTGTAAGTAATTTGAGATACTAAATTTCGTTTCCGAAAGAGACCGCGTGCAGGATAATTGCGGCGTTATGAAGCGAATATATATAAAGAAACACGGGGAGAAAATCAGGAGACTAAAATGGTATGCATTTTGGGGAACTCCGTCAAATTTAAATGGTTATTTGGTACCTGACAAAACGTTATCTCGGATTGTCATCACGAGCACTCGTGGGGTAAAAAGGGCGAAATTCTCAAGGAAATTTAATAAGGGCAGCGCCCAAGATCACGTTCAGTTCAGCGCAAGTGAATCATCAATATAATTTATGTTGCGATTATTTTCACTTGGCGTCACTGCTTTATTTAATATACGATTACTAAATGTACTTGTCTTACTTTAAATTTTATTTAGTTAACATATAAAGCGACCATCAGAATATGTCGCAGTTGTGCCGTAAAAGCGATATCAATATCGAATATATTGATATAGAATATGGATAAAGACAGTAATTCGTATATTTCAACTTATGTTTTAGGTGCTGGAGCAAATTATAGAATACTTATCGAAATTAGTGAATTCGTTTTATAAACTTAACCCTAAATTAGCAAGATTAAAAAAGGACAACGGTTTGATAGCAAGCAAACATGATCATATTTTTGATAAACTATGTAGCTGTAGATTTATCATGTTACAATCGATATACAATCTCATTGGAACAATATTAAACACTTGTCTCCATAGAGAAGATTCTCGGAAAACGCTGGAATCTTGTTTACGGTAAGAGTTTTCTGATGTTTTTTATTGTTAACTTATAGTAGGTGGATCCTGGATAATAATAATAATAATGTCCTCCAGACCGAATTCCGATCACGGCAGCCTGCCTCAGCGGAGGCTAGCCATCGGCGCCGGACAGGATTATACTCTCTGTTCCCTCACTCTCTTAATCCGATGGACGGTTAACCGACACGACCAGAGAGAGATCAGGCGCAGGACCAACAGCTTTACGTGCCGTTTCCGAGGCACGGGGGTGAGACACCGCTAACTTCCTGACTCCGGGACCAACAGCTTTACGTGCCGTTTCCGAGGCACGGGGGTGAGACACCGCCAATTTCCTGACTCCGGGCATCTACTGAGCATTTCTTGACAGAAAAACTCAGTAATATTTTTTTTGGCCCGACCCGGGATTCGAATCCAGGACCTTATGATTAGCAGTCGTACTTACTACAACCACTAGACCAACGAGGCAGTCATCGACGTAAAACCAGTAAGAGTCTATGGTTTTTATCACTGGTATACTGTGTGTGGCTCTCAACATTCGACAATCGCTCTCGTAAGGGGATGTTTGCTATGATTGACGCGTTGCTTAGAGGATGCTGGAACTCATCTCCTGACTTTTTTTCCCTCTATCGCCTCTTACGACATTCACGGGATGTTATGGGAAAGTGAATATTCTTATGCCGCCAATACATGGTAAATTATCTGTATATAAAAGTAATATTGTTTTTTGCAGGTTGATAGAAATTTATAATAACTTAATCGGGTTAAGCTACAAAAAGTTTACATTTAAATTCCATACCTGCAGTAACACGTACCCCAATGCTATTAACGCTACGAAACCTATTACATTAACAAAAATTGTACAGGTAGATTACCGACCGTTTAATAAATACCTATTTTGTGTTTATACTATTTATTTCGTGGTTTTATATTAATCTACATTTTCATGCAGATTCTTTCAAAAAGCCGTGCGGAAATCAATTGTCATCGATTAATAAACTGCTTAGTGAAAATGTACCAACCTGGTGTCAATCCTGATAACGAATCAAGCACAAGTACGGCTGAAAGCTTAGAAATATATCAGTAAGTTGCTTTAAAATATAATTTTCCAATCACATGTATAATCAGTCTCTTTTCTCCATTCTATAAAATACGTATAACAAGCATTGTAACACCCCAAAAAAGGTAGTTAAGTTGTAAGACACGTTATAATATAAATTAACACGAAATTTATAACACTTAACTTAGGTACAATAACAATTTTGAATTTATTGAATTTTTCGGAAGGCGAAAATAAAAAAGAACAAAACATGTAGTGGCGGTGTAAGAATCTCCACTACCACATATCATCCCGTGGGCCTCGTAAGAAGCGATAGAGATAACAAATCAGGAGATGGGCGGTCGTGTCTTCCTAATAATAGTTTCCAATTCCTTTCTAATGACATCTTAAGTGCATCAACACGCACTAGGCCAGCTCAGTAAAATAATTGCTCTAAAACTCAAAAACTAGAGGGGGCTTATGCCCGCCTGTGGGAATAATATTTCTTTGTAGGATGCTTCTTCACTATTGGATAGAGGCCATTTTAAAAATACCAAATCCCAAGAGTGTTAAAGAGTCTAAATTCGTCGGTTCATTAAGAATCTCAAAAGGAATCAACATATACACTGCCATACACTGCGACTCGCCAGAAATTCTTTTTAACAGGTTTTTGTTTGGCGAAATGTGGCGTTCTCTAGTAAAATACATCGCAATATTTGTGTGGAATGTTGGAACAACTGTTAATTGCACTAATAATAGATCCAGAACAATAGTTTGAGTACTAACTAGCCTGCGAAGATCCGCTTTGCACTGATGAGCTCCAAAAATAGTGGCTAGTTCTTTTTGTTATCATGGAACATGTTTCAGCTATCTATGGGTCTATGAAGGTTAACTTTTAATCATTATTTACAAACCAATTATAATTTAACCATTAAAAACAACAAAAAAGTTAAAGATAACTCTAGGTAGACCTTATTTTAAATCAGTAGTTGCTTTTAAGAAATCTTTTGTGATACGTAATTTTAACTTAGCGTCTAAAATATAGCGATAAATATGATGAGCGATGGCAACAAAAAACCTGAAACAGTTTCTAAATATAAATTTTTCATGTGGCTGAAAAAGTTCCGCAAACTTCATTAGTGCTCTGCATCGCATAATGCAAGCACCCATGCTACACTGCGTGCATCAACTCCGTTCTTCCTCTAAATGTGTCGCAATCTTATATAACCTAATATACTTTCAACCTTTTGCAGTACTTTGACGAAACATATTACACCACCAACATCTTCTACCTCTCGGAAAATGAGCATAGCGCAGAAACGAGAGGCTTTCGTCGAGAAAAAGAAAACTTTAATGAAACAAGCTCAGAGTTTAATAGAGAATAAAAATGGGCATAGAAAGCTGAGCGAAGTCTTGAGTCAGCATTCTGATGGTGACGTGCCTTACACTTCGCTTTTGGCAAATGAATGTGTTTTGGAATCCGTGTTTAAAACTGAAGGTACCTGCATTTTGTCCTTTTCTTGAATTAAAGCGAGTAATGTCTTAACATGTCTTGTTATCGTTCATTTTAGAACTGAAAATTCTTTTTATTTATGTTTTTGTTTAATTACAGACAATAACTAAGGACAAAATTTTCAATTTAAACGTGCAAAGCAAATGGAATTTATTAAAGCAAAAAATGCCATATCCTAGTGGCAGAAACGACTCTGTTGTCAGTAGTGCTATTGAGTAGGTGTGTCACATTCCAGCCTCAACCGCTACGGCTCGCACGGGTGCCTACAATTTGCTAGACTACTCTCCCTCCGCGCCTACGGCTTTATTCAAAGTACTCTGTGGGTAGAGCAGACTAGACTACGTGGAGTCGGCGCGCGCTAATTCGATTTTAGAACAGATTCGAACAATCGTATCTATAAAATTAGGTTGCTCTAAACTCTGCTATGATAGTGATGTAACAATGTAATGTGAATTGTTAAAATTTTGTTTTCTGAAAACCTTTTGACTGCTCTTTACTGTGGCTCAATTTATTGCATATGAGTACCGTCTTCAGCCACAAATGGATTGTCTGGGTTCGAGTGATTAACTTTTTTATGTGTATATCCGAATTAAAAAAAACTGACGTATTTGCATTTCGTTATATGCAATTTTTAGTGAAATTTATTTTTATCATAATTAGAAAACATACTATAACAACAAAACATCAAATAACAAAAACATTATTAAAATCAAGTACCGGAAGTCTATACCCAACCCCTTGCCTACATTTTTGTCGTTGTTGCAACTTGTGGTTTAACAGTACATCATCTTCATTATTACAGCCCTCCAGAAGTCTACGGCTGAACATAAGCCTCCCCAAGGAGGTCTACAGGTTACTATTAATCAGAGTATTTAATTAATTATCACACAGTATTAAAAAAGAGCATATTTATATTCCCAGTAAATTAAAATCTTTTACGTTACATTATCTGCTATCGTCCACTACCCCTTTATTAATTTTGTTTGCAGATAACGTCAACAGTATCCTGCAAAGCGAAGAATTATACATTGAGATTTTGATGGACACTGTCGCAAATATTGCCCCTCTGTTACTAGGACCGAACGGTGTGAAAAAGCTTAAAACTGGTAATAAATTCTAGTGCAACGTTGAATTCCCCACTAACATTAATGTTAAATCCGTCTGTATGAATCTTAAATCTTATTTACATTTCTGCGATCTCTGGCTGCACAAACATTTCACGCTGACATTAACATATTTGCAGAGCGTTTATTTGCATAACAATGTTAGAGCTCGGAAAAATTCGAGAGTGAACGAAATGGTGGGATACGTTTTGTTTATAAAATCTAGGTTTGATTCCGTTATGTTATAAGAACAATAACCAAATATTTAAATTTGTAGCAAAATACAAATATTTAAGTTTTGAGTGTATAATATTATGATTTAGGTGTGCCTCCGTTTATTAGTAAACGATACCAATAATACCTTCGATCTTTTATCGCATAAACATTACTTTTGATGTGGACTTACGGCATTATTATGACTCTTGAGTTTGGATAAATGAAAAAAATATTGATATGGTGGACTGCGGCCTATAGACATCTACATCTATTTTTGATTAAGAATCAAAACTCAATTGCGTTGTCAACCTTAAAGGTTCTCTATAATCATCATACGAAACATGGCAGTATTATTCTGTTGTTTTACGCTGGTATTTGGTGAGAGCGTGGTCATACCCCAGTCGAGTCGACTCATTCGTGCTGCAGTCATAATATAGCTGCAGCGTGGCTCTACCACGTACAATCTTTTCGCTTGGCAAGCGGTTTGGCAAATATGGTACAAAGATAGTTCATGGAAGCAGGTGGATCAGGATCGTGCTTTGTGGCAATCTACCGGGGATGCCTATGTTAAGCAGTAGACTTATGATGGGCTATATTGATAGTGATTAATATAACCCCTCTTTTTAGGACGAATACAGGTCAGCAAGAAAGCAGCTCACAAAGTAACCGAATACTATCAGAATACATTGTGGCAGGACGTTGGAAGTTGTCTGGAGCATATAGTCCTTTGGTGGTCTGCGTTTCCTTTAGGCACTAGGTAAGTGAAACGGATGGACACAAAATCTTTTATTTTTTATTTTTTAGAATAAGGGTTGACAAACGAGCTCACAGTCCACCAGATGGTACGTGAATGCCGTGGCCCATAGACATCTACATTTATTCTCGATGAACAATCAAAACGCAGACGCGTTTTTACCTCTGAGGATTGACATGGAATGCCCCGATCCTGTAAAAAAGGGTCTCCGGATCTCTATACCCACCATACGAAACAGCTGCTATGTTTCGTATGGTGAGTGTAGACCTGCTATTTTACGCTGGTCTTCAGTAAGAGCGTGGTCCTTCCCCGGTCGCGACGACCCATTCGTGCTACAACCATGATATAGCTGCAGCGTGGCTCTACCACGTATGAAAGTTATTGTGGTAGCTAACTTTAACAACTTCTATAGCAATTGTGTTATATATAGCGATTTTGACATTCGTCCAAAAAAGCCGTCAATAATTTGCATTTTTATTGTCACATACAATTTATATTATATTACATGTTCCATGTTATAGTCAGTCAGTTAAGGCTACGCGTTTTTAACGCGTATTGCCAGTCTATTACACGTGCAGTCCTGTGGGGAACTATACGCAGAGGGCATACGACGACTTGCGGATACAATATAATAACGCATTCAATGCGCTGAAGGGTCTGCCGCGCTACTACAGCGCCTCCGCCACGTTTGCGGATATTCACACAGACGGATTCACTACAATCGTGTGCAAGCGCTGCGCATCGCCATTCCGGCGCATATGCGACAGCCTCAAAACCATATTGCGCGTGCAGGCTGACCGCTGGGACTCGCCGATGTTAGCTCGCTGGATACGGCTGCATGCTGTCTTGTAGACTGGCATCTTGCCACCATCGGTGCAGTTTCGTATTTTTGTCATCAACTAAATATTAATAATATTAGAAACCATTAACTAACCACTATGGATACTTTCTGTTTAAAATAAATTTATTATTATTATTAAGTATTTATACAGTATTCTCATCTGGTTGGACTTAGTAAATATATAAAAGAAAATGATAAATATACATTGAATGTTTTTTTTATAAGATAGGGTGACAAACGAGCACTCAGTCCACCCGATGGTAAGTGGTTGCTGCGGCCCATAGACATCTACATCTATCCTCGATTACAAATCATAATGCAGATGCGTTGTCACTCGTGAGGACTAAGATGGAATGTCTCGTTTCCAGTAAAAAGGGTCTTCGGTTGTCTAGACTCACCATACGAAACACAGTAGCATTAAGCCACTACTATACGCCGGTATTCTGTGAGAGCGTGGTCCTTCACCGGTCGAGCAGACCCATTCGTGCTACAACTATACTACTAATATAACTGCAGCATGGCTCTACCACGTACAAAATAAATTAATAATACATAAATAAATAATAACCAGTTGAAAGCACTCCGCGGGGGGTGACGAAACGACCGAGGGTTATGGGGAAAAGGAATGGACCACCGGAAAATGTGAGCGGTATCGAGGAGAACCCGGGATTAGCCCGTTCGCAGAAAAGACTACAGGTATAATTTCGGTTGGCAGACCACCCCACATGTCGGTCCGTCACCTCATGAACCAGGTCCAGATATTTTGTTCGCTTATCTGTTTCTGTAGTCCTGTACTGATGATGGCCCGGTCCCAGTGGAGGCTGACGCGGTTATTTTCGAGCATGGCTTCCGGTATGTACGTATGTAAATAAGTGAGTTTTCGATGCACAAGACTGTATTTTAGGGCGAGCTCCTGGTGTAGGATTCTGGCTACTAGGTTGTGTTTGTGCAAGTATTCAGAGTTGAAAGCGCCGAAAAGTCAGAGATGACCTAAGTGGTCACCGGGATGGCGACAAGCTCGACAGATGTCGATGGTGCCATCGCTTAGGATATATCTCAAATAGTTGTTGGTCTTAATAACTTTATCTTGTATTGCACAGACAAGACCCTCGGTTTACTCGAAGAGGTCACCAAAACGTAGTCAGTGGAGGGAGGCAACTATGTCTAAAAAGACTCATGTAGAGCCTTGTAGAATCTCCCGTGGAGCTTATTCTCCTTCTACACTATCTCCTGGTCGGAAATGATCTGTATTGCCGGATCTTAACATTGCTCATTGGCTAAGGATGGAGAGGTAAGCCTTTTATCACACGAAATGACGTCACTGTAGAATGGATCATCCGATATCGGCAGGCGAAGACTAGCACCCTTCACGATCACGCATGATAGGAGCGCTTATAAAGCCAACCCCACCATGTTTCCGCAGCAAGTCATTACTGACGGTAGCGGACGATGCATCCTGTGGGACGTCATAACCGAGTTTTCTATCCAGGGCGTTAAGTTCTGTTAAGACCACCTGAGTATGCCAAAGGTATATATGACAACGGGTATGACCCAATAGTTATATGCACCTGCATTATTCACTACCTGACAAGAGGCTGTTAAGCACTTTTTTGCCCGCCTCATCAATAGTTCGTTCGTTGATCTTCACTGTTAACAACCCCACCCCTCTCAATATAGGGCAGCACGCTTCATGTGTAAAATCACCAGCGATGTTTAGCAATTCCATAAAATGGGAGCTACTGGAGGCGGATAATTTGAACTCATCCATATAGAAAAGATTGGTCACTTTTGTACCTCCTTTCCGAAGCCGAAATCCCCTCCCGGAGTCTTCCAGTAAAGTACTGAGAGGGTTCTAGGAGAGGATAAACCAGATTGGACTTCTTACTCTTACGCGGCTTTCCACATCCGTCGTCCGCTGGCTTAGATGACAAACGATTGTACTCCAAAGTCTAACTATACAGCCAACCTTGTACAGCTCGAGGACCTTCTTTACCCATATATGAGGCACTGCGTCGAATACATTTCTATGGTCTATTCAGGCGGCGGAGAAGTTCCAACGGTTGCGCTTAACCACTTTGTCGGTGAACGCGTCTATGAGGAGTTCCACGACCACCGCCTCGGCACCCATTTTGGGCGCGCAACATCACCTGACTTAAATCCAGGTGACGAGTGTTTCGCGCACTCAAAATGGATGTCAGTCTTTTATATATGGTGGGTATCTACTCATTATGTATCTACGAAATGGAGCGGTATTTACTTGGATCTGTGGTATCCCGATCTATAGGAACCAAATTCCGGTATTGAAGAGGCTCGGATGTGATTTCTGGTCGAGTGCCTCTTGACACTATCGGGTGAGTACAGCGTGACAAACCACGAACCCCTTCAGCCAGTAGTATTGCCGGACTTTTCCAGATCGGGGCCCTATGGACTGCCTCGGCTACGTCATCCGGCGTTATAATGACTGGGTCCATGGGCATAACACACACACTAACTCGCCACACCTTCCGTCCAAGGGTCCTCGCTGTGGTTTAAGGGCTCTCGGTCAACCTGATTCGATGCTGGATCTGTTCCACGTACTATTGGTCGCTTCAATGATTTATAGAGCCTCTTTTCATCATCTTTCTGGAAGGGACAATTCTGGTTGAACCATGACGACCTTTCGGTACATCGTCGAACCCGCTTTCCCTAACATTCGCTGCTTCAGGTCGTCTACGCGCTCCGTCAGTTTTTGTCTTATTTTCAGCTGGGACAAACCGATATTTGTCCTAGCAATCGCCATCCTGACGGTGCGTGCATCCTTGGCCCGTTATTGCCTGACCTGAAAAATATCAGTCTGTCGATGAGAAACCTAGGCTTGGCGATACGATTCTCAATTCTTATTCCCCAGGCTGGAATTATAATTATTATTATATTCAGAGAAGAATAAAAATTCTCCGCAAAAATTAAAATAAAACGTAATTGAATGGGGAAACTCACATGGCAGTTACATACACGCAAAAATACCGTCACCAACATTGAAGTAATATGTACTTACATACTAGAAACAGCTATTTCAAACAAAAAATGTTTTGTGTTCGCACGGTTGGTTTTTTTATCATAGAATAAACATAGGTAGAATGATCAGGAGGTAATAGTAGATTGTATTGTTAAGTAGGTAAATTATATCAAGAACAATTATTAAATTTTGTCATTTATTTTGTATATTATATTTGCTTATTTAATATAATATTATATCACAATTACGTTTTAATGATATTTTTATCTGAATATTTTGAAAGGTATCTATGTCAAATATAAAAGAAACATACTAG
>DWHP01004218.1:0-12757 GCA_018247895.1 Parnassius honrathi
ATATATATATATGTGTGTGTGTGTGTGTGTGTGTGTGCGTGTGTGTGTGTGTGTGTTTTTGAACGCATTTCACTCGAAATAATAAAAGCTTATTTAAAATATAAATTATAATAATGGGAATTTGGAGAAATCATCAAATATAAACCCTGGGCATAGCAGGACGGGTTATATTGAACCATCCTGAGCTTTATAGTATGGTCAAGAGATTTCCTTACATTAAACGAACGCGATCCTTCAAATTTCCTGTCTGGCGTGGCCTCATTCAACTATTAAAAGGGGTTTAGTTAAGGTTTTATGATTTCTCACAAAATATCAGTGTATAATAATGGCCTAATTCTGTCCTGAACCGGAGTCCTTTTTTAATGGAATTATATGAATTAACCCACAGGCGTGACCACACATATTGATCCTTAATCGAAGATAGATGTATATCTATGGGCCACAGTATTCACTTACCATCAGGTTTACTGTGTGATCGTTTGTCACCTTTATTCTTTAAAGAAGGTGAAAATCTTTAAAATTATTTTAATGACAGTGAAAATAAATTTGAATACAATCAAATAGTTTTAAATGTTTAGGTTAATAAAACTGTTTTATAAAATTCAACTATAATCTTCAGAATAAAATGAGGCTTGTTTCCATTAATTAATTGTTCATTTTACAAGTTCGACGTACTTAGCAGAAAATGAATATTTAAAGAGAAGTAAACTCCTCATCAACTTATAATTTTAATTTATACGAGGAATCTCGCTCAAGAGATTCAAACAAATATTATTTATTTTTCACTTAACGAGCTTGTACTACGAAGACAAAGAAATAAAGCACAAGGAGCTGGAAAACAGAGTTTACGTTTTTCTTTCATAGGATAAATTAAATTTAACTTGAAGGACCAAATGCGTTATACTTTTAAATAAATTAACTCAATAAAATTTATTAAATCGTAAAAATGTGTATATAATAACTTCTAAAGATCGCTAGAACCTATCTACGAATATATATACATACTTTCGCTCTATCATGAGCTGTGTATACATAGTGTACACATAGAGCTTTATTTGAGCATTAAAGTGATTAAGCAGACCACATTACAATGACGATTATTAATACGACTATATGTCGTATCGTATCGTAAAAATCGTACAGACGGTACGTACAATACGTACAATTTTAAATATATAACCAACTTCACAAAAGAAGAGATTATATATTCGACGCGTATGTTTTATATTTACTGATTTTATGAAAATGGCTGTAACTATTTAAATTATTTTTACATAGACTTCCTCAAATTGCATTGAAATTTTAGAAAATAAATTCTTCCTTTAAGGATGGAAAAGACAGAGGATTTTGGTTTTATTGAAACTATTTAAACGACATTCCAGTTGTTACCTTGAACTTGTTATATTGTTTCCATTACAGCTTTTAAAATTCCGCTCCTGAATATAGGCGTACCCCACGATGCCTCATAGGCGTGATTTTGTCATAGTAATCACGTAGAGCGTGCGGATAACCACATCAAAGTGTTTACAGTGTTTTTTTTAATGTTTGGTAGTTGGTAACCACAGTTTTGTAATATATTTGTTGTAATAGTTTTGAGTTTTGAGGAAAATACAGCTACCCATATCCTGTTCTCCTGACACCAGCGGATAGATATAGGGTAGTGGATACTCTCGCTACTACACGAACGAACGTACTAATATTTTTTAATAAAAGAGGGAGCAAACGAGCATACGGTTCACCTGGTGTTAAGTGAATACCGCCACCCATGAAAATTCGCAACACCAGGGGAATTGCAGGTGCGTTGCCGGCCCTTTAAAAAGAAGTAAGCTCTTTTCTTGAAGGTCACCAGGTCGTATCGGTCCAAGAAAATCGCCGGTGGTAAACTATTCCACAGAGGGGTCATACGCGGAAGAAAACTCCTTGTGAAACGTGCAGTATTGGATCGCCAAGCATCAAGATGGTGTGGATGGTATCGGGATGTTTGCCACGTAGTGTGTTCACGGAATTTGGCGGCTGGGATTAATCCGAAGAATTCCACAGAACACTCCCCGTGGTATATGCGAAAGAAAATGCAAAGAAATGCAACATCTCTTCGTCGCGCCAGTGAATCGAGCCGATAGGAAAGCACTTGGTCGACGACAATTCGAGCGGCTCTGATCTGGATGTGGTCAAGTGGACGGAGCTGGCACCGGGGAGTCCCAGCCCAGAGATTGGAACATTATTCCATATGGGGACGAATCTGCGCCTTGTAAAGTTGCAGGCGGTGGGCCGGCATGAAATACCGTCCCGCTCTGCTGAGCACGTTAAGCTTTTTAGAGGCCAATTTGGCCTTCTCTTCCAAGTGACCATGAAACTGCACGTCACTCGACTGGATAGGATTCCGATACTGACAAAGACAACAAGAGGAGTGCCTTGAAACTGAGAAGATACGACAAAGGGGTTCTTTTTGGGGGTAAAGCGCAAACTTGTGTCTTCTGAGGGTGAAACCGGAAAGATTTAGTCGCCCTCAATCCAAGACTTTGTTCAGCAAAGACTCGACTTCAGACACAAGTTTGTCCCGGTACTCGGAGACGTTTTCCTAAGAAATTTTGGCACGTCCGTTGTACAAAGCATCACCAGTGCTGTCATCTGCATAGCAATGAATGCTGCAGGTATGCAATATATCATTGATATGCAAAAGAAACAGCGTTGGTGATAGCACGCAGCGTTGTGGAACACCAGCATTAATAAGCTTGTAATCGGAGCTTGCACCGTCTAAAACTACCTTGATGCTTCGATCTGCGAGAAAGCTGAAAATTAACAAGATTATACGATTTAAACAATGAACTTAATACTAATGGAAGCAGCTTTATTAGTATTAAGTTAAGCTTATTGTTTTGTTAAGATAGATGGTTTATATTCGTTTATTACAGTCCACCAAAAGCCAAATCATAACAATACATCTCATCCATCTCAACCACAGTTTTTTTTTTATTATTGTTATCAGGACGACGCTGCTGCCAATAGAAAATTACCAATAAATAGCTAAATTATAAGGTGGTTATATTATTGTAGACTGAAAAGAAAAAAATATTTTTTGGAGGAAACGATTTATGCATTACTGTTACAATTTTTCGTTTTCCTTTGGGGAGTAGGCAGAGAGGATCGATCGCCAAGAGACCGATCCTGATATACCACTTTCGCTCATAGATCTACAGTTTGATTTGTGGTACTCTTGGTTTAAGCGGGTGACATTCAGGATAATTTAGGGCAATGGTGCTTTACGGAAAGTTCATGTATATCTTACGGTTGCAATACCGGTAACTAAAATAGGGAACTGTTACTAGTTTTATACGGACTTAACATGTGAATAGCTTAATTTAGAATATATTATATTCAAAACTGAAAAGTTTTTTAATATTTTTTGAATATTTCTCCCTACCTCTACTCGCTAAGTCTGCTTGGAAAATAAGTCCTTCAGTAATCATCGTCCTATTGGGACCGTTTTTAGTTGATATAGCGGTCAAACCGCGAACTCACTTTATATACTCATGGCATCAAGAATGCCCCTGTTTAGTTCACGTATTGTGACGGGCAACAAAGGAACCGCTACACTGTGCGTAGCCCGACGCGAACTTGATGATTATTTTCTTTTGTTCACAAAACATTGAATGTCGGAAATGCCAGCAATGTGCCCCCAAGTCCACTTAAACTTTGTAAACAATGGAAGTTTCAAAAAATAATGTGAAGTAAGTTCTTAGTGAATATTTTCGATTGAATTATTAGGAAAATTCTAGATTTTAATTTTAAGATAACCTGCACAAAACCAAAAGGTAATACATCTTTTCTGTCCGGGAGGCTGTCTGCCTAGGTACCTCATTTAGGATGTTTCTGCAGCCAAATAGTAGTCTTTACAGCTGTATATGGAGAGCCCGTGTAATTACAGGCTGTGAGACTAATGCTTAGTCTTCGGAAGTGGGCTGCAATAAATTAAAAAGTATATATACATATTATTTTTTATTTCTGTATAATAATTATATATTTAATTAATTGCCCCAAAAACTCTTTAATTAATAAGGCGATGAAATTTGTTATACGTGGTAGAGTCATTAGTAGTATAGTTGTAGTACGAATGGGTCGGCTCGACCGGGGAAGGACCACGCTCTCACAGAATACCAGCGCAAAGTAGTATTAATGCCGCTGTGTTTCGTATGGTGATTGTAGATAACCGGACACTCTTTTTACTGGAAACGAGGCATTCCATCTGAGTCCTGACGGGTGACAATGCATATGCATTTTGATTCGAGGATAATCGATGTAATCGAGGATAGATGTTAGATGTCTACGGTCCACAGCAACTACTTACCATCACGTGGACTATGTGATCGTCTGTCACTCTAATCTATAAAAAAATGTTTATTATTTGTATATAATAATTTTATATATTTATTAATTGCTCCAAAAACCCTCTTGTAAATAAGATAAGGAGGCCACTGCTTATTTTGCTTAACTTTTAACTGTTTACTTTTTTATTGATAACTTGATAATAAATAAAGTAAGTGGTTGCTTCTTGTCTTAAGAACTCGTTTTGTTTAATTAAATTTATCCAAAGGGAGGCACGAAATTTCCTTTTAAACATCAAACGTTCCCAATTTCTCCTTAAATTCTCTCCTGTCCTCTTAAATTCAATGAGTTTCTGAGATAATGATTCACACAAATAATCAAATCAAGTTATTTCAAATATCCCCGAAGAAAGGAAGGTACTCCCTTGATTTGTTTCTAAACCAATAACCTCTACAGATGAAAATAAGTCAATTTTCCTAAGAAAAAAGTTAAATGCGATGTAGGCGTGTAGATGTGAATGTTATTATTATATTCTCTGTTTATTTTGATTCTTAAACCAAAGGAAATTATCTAATAACCACCGTCGTAACAAAATTAGCCAAATTAAAGCTAAACTCTTACCCGTACTTTATATTCTTCAGATTTTGCACTAACAGAATTCCTGTTTCTTTTTATGTAACTTTTCGATAGGCAGAAATTTCAATACCAAAGAAGGAAGCAGTAAAGAACTAACAAGAGTTTGTCGATTTTCTTGCAGCAGACTTCTAAAGCAAGAGCAAAATATTTAGTTGTTTTTAAACTTTTTATTCATGTTTGCGTAGACAAAATGGCATACTTCACAAGTAACTTGATATTTATTATCTTAAATGTATTTGCTATAAATTTATACCTCGATGTAAAATATTAACAATGTCATGCCATGCATGTTTCTTGCATATTTTTTTTCGTTCCATCTTAGTGCTTAAGGGTGGCAACGCATCTGTATTTTGATCCTTAGGCCACAGCATTCTCTTACCATCCATTACATGGACTGTGTGCTAGTTTGTCATCTTTATGCTATAAAAAACTATTACAATAAGTACTAAGGCCTTTTCAAGAATATCACCATCAGCCGTCATACAGCAGTGTCTGCACTGCTGTTTTCTCTGATGTATAAGAGAGCCAGTATAATAGATGCCGTCTCTATGTAGCTTTCCATCCTAGTCGTCATGGAGTGACAACATAATGTAGCTTGAAATTCGTTGCAGGTATCCATTGCGTGCAGGAGTCACTCCCCATCGGCTGGACTATAAGTTCTTTTGTCGCATCAGCTTTATTAAAAAAATAAACTTTAGCGCGTATCAGTTCACTACTGGACATGTTTACCGTTTTAGATTTGCTATAATTCTTATCGCAGTTCCAGACATATTATTCCTGTCACACTGCTCGATTTTTACCGCGTTACCGTATACAGCAGGAGACTGCTTATGAACCAAAGTGAAAGAAAAATATAATAAATATGTATTGAATTTTTTTAAGTATTCTAATTATCCCAGATTGTTAAAGAATTTATTTTTCAACAGGACTGTCGACACGTGGCTACGAACATGACGTAGTGTTCACAACAACGGCCTGACTTCTGCTGTAATACTGTAGAAACATTGCACAGATTCGACAAGGGCAGAATAAAGTAAGTGGTTTAATCCCGTGGTCTACTACTTGATTGTTTTTAATTACTCGTGTAGAAAAGCTCATTTCTCGTCATCGTACCGTTACAGCTCTTCTCGAGTCCATTTCTAAACATAGGTCTTCCCCAAGTCTTGCCCTAAGCCACGGTTCTCAGCATACCTGACCGTCACTTCATCTTGTTGAGAACTATCCGATACTTCGCTCACCGGTACGAGATGGCTACTAGATAATCTTTCTTCCCAATTAGTTATCGGTTTTTTGAGCTATATATCTTTTACTTGTCGAAAATAAAAAGGGAATTTCAGTCACATTTTATTCTCGCTTAAAAGTAATAAAAGTAAAGTTACCGCCGATATACGTCCCAATGCTAGCCACATGCCTCCCATCATGCATGTTTGCGAACTTCGCATGACTTTGAAATATTTTTCTTTCTTATTTCTTAAACATGCAGGTTTTCTCACGATGTTTTCCTTCACCGTCGAGCACGTGGTAATTCTGCACTGAAAATTGCTTTTAACAATTTCATTGGTCCCGACGTGTTACTCGCGTACTGTCAAATTTAAAGCGACTTACTTCACTTATCCCATAATTATTGTAGTCTATAAAAGAGATATTCTATAATGTATTTTCTAAACGTAGGTTTCAAATGTTTAATATTTCTGAACACAACCAATATTGAGCACTTAGAATACGACCTTTATACTTTATCATGTAATATATTAATTTAATCCGTATAGCATATTAGACTGAATTTTATTTTCGTTATTTGCTGTAAATTAAAGGTTTCAAAGGTGATAGCAAAGTGCTCGCCTACGTGTAAAGGATATTACATCGTAATATGTTTGATGTTTGCTAAATCGAGGCCGTGCTTAGGCTTTAGTCCGCGCGACTTTGTTTGGTATGAATATATATTTTATATATGTACTGGACCTTTTCTTACCTCTGAAAAAAATGTGTTTAACTTGTGAACGGAGCTGAAACCTTTGGCACTGATATTATACAAAAATTAAAAACAAAAATTTTATTTTAATTTTAAATAAATACATTAATTAAAATCTATCAAAATTCAAATCATATCCAACCTACTTTTCGAACGGCAATAAAATAATACATTTAGTAGGTGTATTGGATCTTGTCCCTTCGCAGAGTCACAGGCTAAGGTGGATTTGAATTTCAATAGTTTTTAATTATTGTATATATTGTATTTCATTTCTTAAGATTCTTTTCTATCATTCAATTTTTTTTTCACGCAATTTATGTTTATTTCTAAGATTTTTAACATTTCACTTATAAATTCTATCAACTAATATTTGTATAAAACTGCGATTTGAAACTTCTAAAGTAAAAACACTTACCATTTTTTTATTGTACAGATTTACACAATGGTACTGCGTTGGCTTCTTCTTTGCTGCGTGGTACTATGCGCGAAACCAGTACACCCACAAGGAGCCCAGCAGTGCCCTGCGCCTAACACAATTACTCCTTGCACCTGCACCGTTAAAAAGAACGGTCTTGATATACTATGTGAATTCACAGAGCAGCAACATATACAAAAGGTAAATGTTTACTATTGATCCTACTTTAAGCTCCGGCAAATTAGGAAATGTCATGTCCTTTATCAGAACTACTCCAAAACTGTGCTCATAATGCCCTGTCTTGTATTTTTATGTAATTATTTAGCTTATTATAATAGTCAAAGCGAAATAACACAAAAAGAAATGCTATATATCGGAGAGCTTATATATATTTTTATTTTTATTTCGTGTAGTAAACTGTTTGCATATTACGTCTTATATTTTAGGCTATGAATACACTGCGATCGAAGCCGATGATAATATTCTATTTGAAACTCCGCCACAACAACTTAGCCAAGCTTCCGTCGTACATTTTCTTGGGTCTTGACATACGTCATCTTACTGTTCACAACAGCAGCTTGGCCGTTATTGAGGATTCTTCCCTGAGCTCTATTGGTAAATATTCGTTTTGATTGAAAATATAATCAATTTTTGTAATAGTTTTAATCGATTGCGTAAGATAAGATGTTACGTAGTAAGTCGAAAGGTAGACTGTGAGATCGTTTGTCACTTGAACACTTGACACATTGACTTTAATATTTAAAAAGAAAAGATGTTTTTCAAGATTTCGTAACAAATACACATCCGGACGTTTGCTGTGTATTTGAATTATTTGAGCCTGTCGTCTTAAATAAACATTGTTACTTCATATTGAAGCATAGCTGTTTTTCACAGGAAACAAGTTAACACAGCTCGATGTCTCACAGAATAGTTTGGCAACTATACCGACTTCGTCATTTACGCATCTCAACCATTTACTGATTCTGAACATGAACCACAATAAGGTAAGATTTGAGTTGATGTCAATATGTTAAAATAATAATGATGTTAAGGTAACTAACTCGGTGCCTCATACATGGCTAAAGAGGGTGTTCGAGCTGTACAAGGTTGACTGTACACTTAGAGACTTCCTCGGGCAGTGTATGTGGCAGTGGAGTACGATCCTTTGTCATCTAGGCGAGAAGATAGCGGCTACGGAGGACCACATAAGGATAAGAAGGTGTATCTTCCAGGACAATTTTTTGAGTCCAATTTGGTTTAGACTCTCTCTGAACCCTCTCAGTACCTTATTGGAGGGCCCCCGGGGATATCAGCTTCTGAAAAGAGGTACAAAAGTGACCCACTTTTTGGATGATCGCAAATTATTCGCCTCCAGTTCCTCAAATCCTATGGAATTGCTAAACATCACTTGTGATAATGATTTCTTATATTTACGCGAACAATACACATTGAAATAATACTAGTTTTTACGGATTTTATCGCGTATATTTAACTTTTTAAATACCCGACGTTTCGAGAGCTTTACAGCACCCATGGTCACGGGGGGGACTGAGATGTTCAACGTCCAGATGTCATAGTTAACCGTGGTAACCATAGATTAAAATTTTAACTTTTTTTTTCTTCTACTACTTCTTAAAGGAACCAAGAGTAAGAGAAAAAGTATGAATAGGAACAGGGAGTGAAGTTATGATTTTATTTTGAAGATGAATGACCTAATTTTAATCATGGGTCAAAACACAAATTTCTATTATGTTTATTATATTATGCACTTTTGAGTGTGGAAGTTGTTGCTTGGTTTCTTTAACATGACATATTTCATTTAATATTCCCTCCATTTACCTCCAGACAGCATGGGGAGGCTGAACTCAAGTTTCTCACCTGAGTAACTGACATAGTCAAATGGCTCAGTAAGCTGAAGTGGAAATGGGTTGGCCATATAGTTTGAATAACTGACAGCCGATATGGAAAATAGTGTGACAGCGTCGAGGTGGCGTGTGGGGTTATGTGATGTGAACCTGTGTAGGTCACATGCTGATAAAATATGCAAGAAGCTCGTGGAACTCAGGACTGTGTTTTGTGGCATTCCTTGGGAGATGCGTATATTCGGCATTGGATTTGTGATGGAATTGGATATTAACGATGACATCGTCATCAATACAGTCCTCGACGATAACAATACTAATGACAAAAGTGAGATATAGCGGAAATGTTAGAACTAGTGAGTGCAAATTCCGCAAATCTCACATCTGAATGTGCACTTTACTAGATGTGCACACATACGAGGAACATTTCTGAACATTTCAAGTAGTTGCAGGTGATAATATTGTCAGAATTAATCGAAAGGGCTTACCGCTTTCTGATAAACCTGTTGATTGCTTCTTAAGTGCTACGTTCCGACATGCAAACCTTGTTTACACGGGACTCGGCTTCTTACGTTATTACCGGCCATTATACGGCTCTGTTTTGTTAATAACGGTTGTCATTGACATATGAAAGAGGATAACTTCTTTTTGTATGTAGAATAGGTCTACCACAAATTTTAGCGACACATAATGAAATGCATGTCGATTTATTCCTTATAATCTACAGATTATAATAGTAATATCAGTTTTACCGCATCTTAATGGGAATACTGAAAATTAACAATTAAAATATGAATCTTACAATAACCTAAAAAGAAACTTAAAGCACTTGTCTAGTACTTTTCACTAATATTATATGTTAAAACAGTGTATTATTTAATCATCAATAGTATAAAACAAAGTTGCAGTTACATCCAGCAATTATTGGTACTATTGGTACTTTAAGATCGATGAAAATTTCGTGTAGTAGTTCTAACAAAATATAGTGCCTCTTTGTGTATAAATCTTGTAATAGGTACTGATTGATGTTCTATATGTATTGATTGATTGTGAGTATATATTCCAAATACCATTAAAGTAACATGATTAAAGCCAAGAAGAGTAAGAGATAACATGTCCATTTTTAATATTACCTCCACACGCTATACCTGTAGTAAGAAAAATGTTTTAAACTGGTTGTGCTAAGGTTAAAACACAAACTGTATTGTTACACAATATATATTAAGCTAGATGTTTTAAATTGATAATGTAAAATAAAAAATCTCACTTTATTTGTTATAATCGATCATCATCACAGGTCAGTACATACAGACAGGCGCAGTGTGTAAATTTTGTATTAAAATCGGTTAATTGATTATGTATCATAACCCAAATACCATTACAGCCAAAATTACAAGATAATATAATGTTTATCTATGTTATAACACACTAATAAATAGTGAGGAAATAAAATGTTTTAAACTGGTATGTAAGAATAACAAAAATACATGTATAATTTATTTGTATTTATCATTTTCAAACATAATTATTTTCAAAAAAAATGTTCTCAAAAGATATTTTTTTATATTTATGTTGATTTATTAGTGTTTAAGTCCCAAATATTATTAACGCTTAAATAACTTCATGATAGCATGTCTGCATTTGCATATTTTTGTTATCATTTTGTAATTGCCTACGGGCAGTTCTGCAAGCTTTCAGTCTGCAAAGCATATAAATTTGTTATCGGGGATCCACCTGAAAAAAGTAAACGAATATTGTAAGGAATGTAAGTACTATAGGTTCCCAAAGTGGTACAGGTGGACCCACAGGGGTCTATAGGAGACCACACGGGGTCCACGTAGATGAGAAAATAAAACAGGGGTTCACAATTTGTAAGGGGGAGTCCACGAAAAGTTTTCTGGTTTTCATAATAAAGAACAAAAATTTTGGCCTGGATTTACCTATCAACGTTGGCAGGTAGCATCATTCACTAGGCAGGTACTGAAAACTTTTCGAGACTCAGTTCAAACACAGAATTGAATAGAACAATAGATAATGGTACAAGTGTAAACCACAGGTCGAGGCCTGCGAAGTGCCGCCCGTGTACTCGCTCGTCTGGGATGCTTGTTTAGACCTGAAAAGGGATGAAATGCGACTTGCGCTATGCTTGCTACCTACGTTAGTATAAATACGAATACCAAGAACAAAAAGCTACTCATTTGTTTCCGGGATTTGGAACATAAAAGTGTGACTGTGAGTGAATCGATATTAGTGTTTGCAAAGCCGGTAAAAGTAAATATCTGCCAATTTGTTATGCATGTTTTTGTTGTATATTGTAATTTATCAATCATATTATATTTGTTTTACTACTTAAGTGTAGTAGGTAGTTATGTTGTAAAAATTAAATACTAGAGATTATTCAAAACTTCTATAAAGGAAAAAAAAGCCAGGGAAGATTGAACTTTTGGTACCTGTCTACATTTTGTATAAAACTACACAGGTTTCTTTGTTGTACACATTGCAACTGATACGAAAAATGGCTGAATCTAGGAAGAAATGTCAACAGTACAGTATTGATTATTTGAAATTTGATTTTCTTCTATCAACGGCAGACAGACGATTGCCCATATATCTTTTATGCAACAGAGTCCTAAGCAAAGAAAGCATCGAAGCTTGAAGACCATCTAAGAAGGCGTCATCCTGAAAAATAGGTAAAGATCTGAAATACTTTCAAACATTGAAGGAAAAATATGAAAAGAGACCTACCGTCAATAGTACGTTTGCTTCAACATCTCAAAGTAACGATGATGGCTTACGGGCATCCTACAATATTTTGTTGCTTATAGCGAAATCTGGAAAACCACACACCATCGGAGTTGAGTTAATTTTACCCGCTATTGAAGAGATTTTAAAAACTATTTTGCACAAACCTCCATTTGACATACTCAGAAGAATTCCTTTAAGTAACAACACTGTACAAAGACGTATAGATAAAATGAGCTCTTATATAGAAAGCTTCTTGTGTAATTATCTGCAAATTGCTTATTTTACTATTCAGTTGGACGAGTCTGCTTTGCCTAGTAATGAAGCATTATTATTGGCATATGTTCGATTTGTTATGGACGAAGAAATCCACGAAGAGCTGCTATTCGCAATAACTTTGAAGTCGGACACCAAAGGCGAATCAATATTTAATGTCCTGAGTAATTATTTTACTGAAAATTCTATTCCACTTACAAACATTATTTCGGTGGCAGCAGATGTGTTCGTGCCATGTTCGTTTATAATCATCTTAAATGAATAATACCAAGACTAATTGCAATCCACCGACAATACCTTGTAGCAAAAAATTAGAGTGATAGATTGCAAAAAACGTTTCTATTTGTGATAAACGCAGGTAATAAAATAAGAAGCAATGTTTATTTGCACTATTATGCGATGAAAATGATGAAGACTTCCAACGACTGCTCTTACATACTGAAGTACGCTGGTTGTCGAAAGGTACATGCTTATCGAGATTTTACCGACTTTTCGAATCAGTGATGGAGTATCTGGACACTAAAGCACCAG
>DWHP01004219.1:0-12756 GCA_018247895.1 Parnassius honrathi
TGGTACTTCAGGGTATGGAACTTTTTATTCCTTCCTCTGTGGTGCCCATCGGAGGCAAATCTCAGCCATGGTTTGGTTGCTCCTGTAAAATTGCATCATGCTATAAGCAGGAGTAATACGAAGCTTGGGCTGACGCGTCAACGTCCCGGGATGTAAATACCAGCGCTCAAAACATGAAGTATAATTTCGCCTCCAGGTCCTTCAAAGCAGTCATTGCCAAGGCAAAGTCAGAGTACATAGGCTGAATTGGCAAGAAACTAGTTCGCCTTCCTTCTGGAACCCGTGCATCTGGTCTCTACCGCCAAGGCCGTCCAGGGGAAGTTCTGTCAGCCATCTCTTCCACCTCTGCACATGGAGGACGACTCACTGGCCCATACCGCAAAGGAGAAAGCCAATCTGCTAGGCTCTTTATTTGCGTCCAACTCGACTCTTGATGACGGTGGGAGTACGTCGCTGACCATCCCGCGGTTTGAGTGCTCCATGCTGGAAGTGCAGTTCACACAGCGCTCGGTTCGCAAACTCCTCTCCCTGGACATCCACAAGTCGAGTGGGCCTGACGGAATCCCCCCAATTGTGCTAAGAACGTATGCTCCAGAGTTGGCACCGGTTTTAACGCATTTTTTCCGGTACTCCTATTCCCTAAGCGTAGTCCCAAAATCATGGAAGACGGCTTTCGTCCACCCGATCCCTAAAAAAGGCGACCGCTTAGACCCGTGCAACTACAGGTCTATCGCCATCACCTCCTTGTTCTCCAAAACAATGGAGTCCATTGTCTACTGCCAGCTCATGAGGTACCTTGAGAATCATCAGCTGATTATTGATCGCCAATACAGTTTTCGCCGTGGTCGATCAGCTGGTGATCTTCTTGTCTACCTCACTCATAGATGGGCGGAGGCAGTGGAGTCCAAGTGGGAGGCATTTGCCGTTAGTTTGGACATTGCGAAGGCCTTCTAACGGGTTTGGCACTAAGCGCTTCTTTCGAAACTCCCTTCCTATGGGCTTCCCGAGAAATTGTGCAATTGGATCAACAGCTTTCCTGCAGATCGGAGCATCAAGGTCGTTGTAGATGGTGCAAGCTCCGATTACAAGCCTATAAATGCTGGTGTTCCACAAGGCTGCGTGCTATCGCCAACGCTGTTTCTTCTGCATATCAATGATATGTTGAAAACTTGTAACATACATTGCTATGCAGATGACAGGACTGGTAATGCTCTGTACACCGGCCGTGCCAATATTTCTCGGGAAAACGTCTCCGAGTACCGGGAGAAACTCGTGTCTGAAGTCGAGTCTTTGCTGAACAGAGTCTCTGATTGGAGGCGACTAAATCTAGTCCAGTTTAGCCCTCAGAAGACACCAGTTTGCGCGTTAACCGCTAAAAAGAACCTCTTTGTCGTATTTCCGCAGTTTCAAGGTATTCCCCTTGTTGCCTCAGCCACTATCGGAATCCTCGGTGTCGACATATCGAGTGACGTGCAGTTTCATGGTCACTTGGAAGAGAAGGCCAAATTGGCCTATTAAAGGCTTGGCGTATTCAGCAGAGCAGGACAGTATTTCATGTCGACACATCGCATGCAAATTTACAAGGTGTAGGCTCGGCCTCACATGGAATACTGTTGCCATCTCTGGGCTGGAGCTCCCCAGTACCGGCTTCTTCCTCTTGACCGCATCCAGTGCAGAGCGGCTCGAATCGTCGACGACCGAATGCTTTCCGATCGGCTCGATACACTGGCGCTGCGAAGAGATGTTGCATCTCTTTGCATTTTCTTTCACATATACCACGGGGAGTGCTCTGAGAAATTGTTCGGATTAATCCCAGCCGCCAAATTTCGTGAACGCAAACGTCCCGATACCATCCACACCATCTGGATACTTGGCAGTCCACCACTGTACGTTTCACAGGGAGTTTTGTTCCGCGTACGACCTCTCTGTGGAATAGTTTACCACCGGCGACTTTTCCGGGCCGATACGACCTGGGGACCTTCAAGAAAAGAGCTTGCTCCTTTCTAAAGGGCCGGCGATGCACCTGCAATTCCCCTGGTGTTGTGGTTGATCATGGGCGGCGGTAGTCACTTAACATCAGATGAGCCGCATGCTCGTTTGCCCCCTCTTCTATAAAAAAAAACGAGCACACAGTTCACCTGATGGTAAGTGGTTGCTATGGCCCTTAGACATCTACATGTATCCTCGTTTGCGAGTCATAATGCAGATGTGTTGTCAGCCTTGAGGATTAAGATGAAATGCCTCTTTTCCAGCAAAAAGGGTATCCGGTTCTCTACACTCACCATACGAAACACAGCAACATTAAGCTGCTATTTGACGCTGGTATTCTGTGAGAGCATGGTCCCACCACGGTCGAACTACAAACGTAATAAAACTGCAGCGTGGCTCTACTGGTAACGAGACATTGCATTTTGATTTTCAATTTGTAATAAATGTAGATTATGGGCAATAGAATATACTAACCTCAGGTGGACTATGTGGTCGCTTATCACCCTTATTCTTTTAAATAATCTTGGCTTAATCTGCTGAGCAGAAAATCGCAGTAACGATCGGCGGAAGAATGAGAGGTAATTATCGGAGAACTTTTTGCGTGCAGCTTACAGGTGCCATTATTATTATAACTTGTTATGTAAGTAGCTTAAAATTGTATAGATCACGTTTGTTTTAAACATATGTATATCATGCATTATAATTGTTGTATAGTTCGTTTTTTTTAAAGTCCTGAGGGTAGAATGTCTATTTTGAAATGTTGTTACATTGTTTAATTTGAATTTATTTATTATTTATATATAAATAATATATGTTATATGTATAATTAAACATAAAAATTAAAATTAGTACGTATTTAATGTGCAATTATTATTATTACGAATATAATTAAGAATTTTATCGCGTTTATTTTACTTATTTCTTATTTCTCAGAAATTTCCAGTGGATGACAGCACCTAAGCTAAAGGAAGGTTTGAGGTGTATAACTACCTGAAGTCATAGATAACCCCGGCTAACCTCAGATTTTAATTTAATGTTTGGTTCAATCTACGCAGATGAAAAAAGGTGTAGCATAAATATTTACGAGAGTAAAATAAACATGGACCTAGAAAAAAGGGCGGACAGAATCTCGCTAAGAAACAATTGACGCAAAGCGATGGCGGGCGTTTAACTATGTGTGAGTAACTAGGCGACCGCGGTTTGGAGCGTAATGACGGGCGGTAGATTTACTATGGTGTGCATGTAGCGAACTGACTTACTATGGGTGCGTCAGTAATTGTTTTAAGAGACGGCGTCCGCCCTTTTTTCTAGGTCCATGCAAATAAATATCATCCCTATATACTCTAACTCAAAAACGGCTCTATCGATTTTGATGAAATTTTTGCGTGTACTTCAATGGATCCCTACATGGTTTAGATTCATATTTGACCCGGTAGGTGGCGCTGTTGTCGTGATCCATAAATCACCCGTGCAAAGTAAGGGCGGATCACTAGTGTAGTATACAAAAAATTTATTTTAGGCCAAGCCACTATAACTAATATGTTGCATTTTATTTACAAGAAGGACTATCGTTGCTCAGTGTACTGACGATGTTTTCTCGTATTTAAAATCCATCTGCCATCTGATCGTGAACAAACAGATGCTTTGCTATTGCTGATAACAATCACTATTTTGTTTACCTCACGTCCATTTCTAACCCGTCAGTATTATAGATTAATTATCACTACTTTATAACTACAAATATTTAAAATATGCTATAGTATAAGCACCACTCCAACTATGATAAGTACACAAGCAAATTATTATTCAAATGTCAACAAATTTTCAGAAGTTTCACCCCCGTCACGTGCCTCGGGAAGAACTTAAAGGCGTTGGTTCTGTGCCTCATCTCTTCGATCATGTCGGATTACCGTCCCATTGAATTTTAAGAGTGAGAAAATACAGAGTACTTTTATATAATGGATGACCATTTTTACCGTCTAGAAAAAAAATAGGGTGTAACATGTGAACGACGTAGAAGCCTATGGCACTAATATTTTACAAAAATCAAAACGATAATTTTGAATTAAATAAATAAATTAATTAAAATCTATCGAAATTCAAATCATATACACCCTAGTCTGTAACCCTGCGAAGTGACAAAGTCAAAGATGCCTACTAAATTTATTGTTTTTATTGCCGTTCGTAAAGTAGGCTGGATATGATTTGAATTTGATAGATTTTAAATTATTAATTAAATACTAAATCTTTGTTTTAATTTTTTGTAAAATATCAGTGCTGTAGGCTTCCACTCCGTTCACATGTTACACCCTATTTTTTTCCAGACGGTACATAGTCATCCTGTATAGGTAAGTATACTTCATACTGCCCTGTGCCCACATATAGTCTCCGTCGAGACCGTCCGCCGAAATTGAAATACACGTACGGTCTGTAAGACATTTATTATTAAAAAAAAAAGAATCTAACTCCAGTGATCTACTGTTAGTAATTACTTAAATATATGTTTTGTGTACGTAGTCAATCAATATTCATACATAGAAATTTTAGTGTTTAGAGTTCGTTTGTATAGAGTACAACAAATTTAATTAAAATTGTTTTTGGTAGTTCATCTCTGCTGTATTCAGGTGATGCCTATAATATAGTCTGTGATAGCCGCGCAATGAACATCACCACTTTTCATCCACAACTTTTTCTGCCGCCAGGGCGGCGGTTCTTAGTAATGAGGTGTAATATTTGACAGATTTTATGGCGGGAGAAGTAGTTTTCTAGAAATATGTAAGGGTTAATATTTATTTCTGAAATGTTAGTTATCTTCTTCTTTTACGCGTCTTCTTCTTTTTTCTTCTTCTTCGCTTCTTCTTCTTTCTTAAATATAAAAATCAATTGCTTTCCGTTAGTCTTGCTAAAACTCGAAAACGGTTTGAACAAATTTGATGATTTTTTTTGTGTGTATTTGGGTAGGTTCCTGGATCGTTTAAAAACTCAAGTAGGTGGCGCTGTTGTCGAGATCCAGAAATCACCCGTATGTAGCCGAGGCAAATCGCTAGTATTTTATATTCATTGAATTAGAAACAAATAATCGGTAAACTACAGTTATTTATAAAAGTAAAATACTTGAATAGACGAAAAAATGTGCAAAAAATGAAAGAGCAAACCATTGAGACGTTGTTTGTGTACTCTAGAAACTGATAATGTTTTAAATGCAACTATTATGACATTGTGTAAAAAATATCACCTCAGCCCAACTAGCGACATCTGGTGAGCGCTATGACAAGTTTTTTTGTAATTTTACAATATGGACACTGACGTAAATACGTACATACTGTTTATAATATAACTTTACAATTTAATTTAATTTTAGCAACATATGAAAATGTCATTCTAGTCTCCGGAACTAAAAAAAAACTTTTGTGTATTTTAAATTGATTTAAAGCAATATTGTGTACAAAAGTGAAACTACACTGTAAGTAGTTAAAACATTGTATGAATTGTTGAAGTATATGAAAAATGTTTTGTTAATAAATTATTTTTGAACCAATTGTATTTTATTTTAAAAATAATAGTTTAAATTTCGTTGCTTTGAAAAATAATAAAAATACATTTTTCAATATAGATTACAAATAATACTTATTGAATATCATTAATATGTTCATTACCACTAGTTCGGAAAATACCTCTGCCGTGGGAAGAGACAGCAACAAACAAACAACGGGACTTTTTCTTTTTCTAAACAACTGTTATTTTTTTATGGGGTTAAGGATGACAAACGAGCACGCAATCCACCTGATGGTAATTGGTTGCTGTGGCCCATAGACCATTGACATCTACTTCTATCCTCGATTACAACTCAAAATGCAGATGCGTTGTCACCTCTGAGGACTACGATGGAATGCCTTGTTTCCAGCGAAAAGGGTCTCCGTTTCTCTACACTCACCAAACGAAACAGCAGCGTTAAGCTGTTATTTTATGCTGGTATTGTGTTTGGGCGTTGTCCTTCCTCGGCCAAGCCGACCCATTTGTGTGTATGCATTTTGCTACAAAACTCTATACCAGCGTTTCTCAAAATGTGGTACACAACCCTAAAGCAGGGGTGGCGAACCGTCATGCATCAACGTGATAATTATCTAAAGAAATGTTTAATGAGGTCACAGACGTACCGTAATAATTTTTTGCCAAAAATAATAATACTAAATACTATCCACTCAAAAATCTTTATTTACTACAAACAATAAATAAACAATTTTGAATTGGAGTATATATTATTTTTTACAATACATTGCAAAAAACATTTTGCAAAGTATAATAATAAATGTTTCAGTTATACACGAAATTCGAATTAGAGTAACGGCAGGGTGACTCCTGTTGTTGCAGATTAGATGATAAATAACTTATATTGGGGTTGTAAAACCCTAAATATAACAAAAATGAACTTTAAAATACAGTTGTGTCAACGAAATTGACTATTACGCTGTGCGTAAATGAACTATGCATTCCTTGAACAAACATGACGATGATGATGAAGCGAACTATCTGTTATTAGCAATGGCAGTCTACGATGTAACCACAATAAAAAACGAGCGCGCTTTTCACCCTCCACTGCTGCCCCGCGCACTATGCCCGAACACTTTATAGCATAGCATCACTCACGTTCGTTCGTAATATAATTAATAAATTTTTTTATATAAAAAGGGTGAAAAACGAGCACACAGTCCACCTGATGGTAAGTGGTTGCTATAGCCCAGACATCTACATGTACCCTCGTTTGCGAATCGTAATGCAGATATGTTGTCAGCCTTGAGGATTAAGATGAAATGCCTCTTTTCCAGCAAAAAGGGTCTCCGGTTCTCTACACTCACCATACGAAACACAGCAGCATTAAGCTGCTATTTGATGCTGGTGTTCTGTGAGAGCGTGGTCCCTCCCCGGTCGAGCCGACCCATTCGTGCTACAACTATACAATTAATATAGCTGCTGCATGTCTCTACCACGTACTATTTGAAGTCGGTTAACAAAAGCAAGAAATAAGGTTTTTTGAGGATTTTAAGCATATTAACAACATAGATGAGCCCTTGCCATGTGGTGGTGACGATCTCCTTGATTTTATCTTTGTAATTAGCCTTTATTTCGACACGTCCATATTACGTAAGGAATTCAGAAATATCGCTTCAAAATTAGTTTAAACAGCCCAACATTCAATCATTTTTCGTTCTTTTTTTTTTGTAATCTTCGTCGTCCTACATATTGTAACTTTTGGAAACACATTGTGTAGAGTTTCCGCGGGACAATTATGAATGAAATATCGTCGGTGTAAGTGGTAATTATTTGGCTGCCTTCCAAAGCGCTGTATCTTAGATTTCTTTAACATCTTTGTAAATGAACTAAATTTTTGTAGTGTATTGTATGTGGTGACGAAAGAGAATCTATGATCCCATTTCTTCCCATAGATGTCGTAACAGGCATGCGACTACGAAACGCTTTGTTTATGCCGGGTATATACGACATTACATTAAGTCTTTATCGATGAAATTGGCGTTTTTTACGAAATAAGTTAATGTTTTTTTTTCTATATTTTTAATTTCTATTAATAGAAGTTATCACCCGTGCAATCAATGCATCTTTGCCAACACAGTAACAGTTTATTGATGCTCTTCTAGAAGAAATTATCTGGACAGGAGGCAACAAATTCTTTTGGAAAAAGTAAAAGTCTGAAGGCGCCAGGTCTGGTGAGTACGGCGGATGACGGAGAGCTTCTTACTTTTAACACGGAGAACGTCTGCTGTGCAGTATGAGGTCGCACGTTGTCGTGCACGAGCAGCGAGAACGAGCGATTGACAAAAACTGGTTTAAGACGTGCATGCTTCTCCATCATTGTTGAGTTTTTCACAGTATACATCTGCAGTAATGCTCATCCCGTTTGGTAAGAAGCTGTGATGAATCACACCGGCACTAGGCGTACATTTTCGTTTAGGACATTGTTTAGGTGGTGAACCAGTATCTAACCACCTTGCTGAGCACTTGCGATCGTCAAACAGTACCCATTTTTCGTCGCAGGTAACAATGCGGTTCCAAATTCCTTCGCTTGTGCGCCTGTTCATCAGTGTAAGGTACGTCTCGATGCATACTTCGCGCTAGCGATCATTGAGTTCGTGAGGTACTCATTTGTCAAGCTTTTTTACCTTGTCAGTTTGACGCAAATGAACCAATACTGTTTTGACGCTAACGTCGAGAGCCGCTGCTAATCAGCCGTAGATTGAGTATCATCAGCTTCCCCAATCGCCTTTAATTCGCCATTGTCGATTGGTTTTCGGATGACCACGGGGTTCATTTTTCAGGTCGGAATTTCCTGAACGGAAGCGGGCAAACCAATAGGTGGTGCGTTCGTTTGCAGTATTCGCTCCGTAGGCGTCATTGATGTTGCGTGCGGACTTTCACCGCGTTGCTGCCAAGACGGCAGTTACATTCCAAATTACTCGAATTTTTAATATATCCATAATGACGAAAAATATTCAAATGCCATAAAAACATAAGGCTAATTAATCAACAAATGACTAATTCTGAAAAAGTATGTTTTAAAAAAATTATAATTTAAAATTAGAATTCTTAGCCAAATGAAAATTATTTTGATTCGAAATGGCCAGTACTGCAGAACAGCAATTTCATAGGTAAATACTTATTATTTATAGATTTGTTTTATCAATATTGATGCAATCATTTAAATATTCAGAGCTATGAGCATGTCAATCAGGGCATCCACTTTTTCAACCACTCAAGAATGTGATGAAATGGTATTTGACAGATTTCATAGCGGTGTGAGTTGATTTGTTGGAAAAGTGTAGAGTTGAATGTTACTTCCTGAAATATTAGTTATATTAAACAGATTAGAAATGGATAAACCAAATTTGAAATGGTTTTAAATCATGGCTTTGTGAGTTTCCACTAAAAGTGAGAATTTAAGTGTCTCTTGTCGTGTATTTAGAAAAAACAGCAGCAAGGCACAAAAAAAAAACAAATTATTACATCTATATTACATCCTTTTACGCTGCAAAATTTTGTAATTGTACAAAGAACAGAATAGAAAAATCTTATTGATAGTTCACAAACACCATTCGTAAGTGCAAAGACATAATAAATGAGAAAAAAAACTGGAACAGAAATAGAATCACATTGATTCCACTTATTCCGCTGTAGATGGTATGGGACGGTCAAAAAGTATGCGTGAAGCTACTGTTAAAGTATAGCAGCGATTTTCAGCTGACGCCTACGAGTGACTCACGCTAATATTGACACAATTTAATTTTGACTGTATTAAAACAAACGAAAGAAAGAAGTGCGGGTTTAAAGGAGATGGCCAAAAATTGTATGAACCCCTGCCCCAGACTGTACAGAGATAAAATCTATGTCATTTGAAGGTACAGATCTTCTATATAAAGAATTAGAAAAGTGCATGTAGCTACGCAGTAGTGGACAAAGTTATGAAGATTTAAAAAGTTGATTTTGGCAGTCGGTTTTTATCATTATCACACAGTGTAGATATTAATAAAGTTCCGATTCATGAGTGTTATGTGGGTTAATGTATATGCATTATGATTAGGATGTATCCTAACTGGTTTAGATAAAAAAAAGAAGGACAGCAGTTTTTTCAGTCTTTGAAATTATTATTTGTAACTAGTTTTTGTAACATACCTACTGTTGATCAAAGTATATTAGACAGAAAATAATTAAACTTACGTTTACACCGTTTATAATTAGTGGAGCAGTTGCGTGGGGCTACGGCACTTATTAAATAAAAGTAAAATACAATAAAACACAAATACGAAGGAAAAGTCCACATACATCATATAACAAAAACGGCGCGTAAGTTGGTAGACGTGAATCAGATCAAGTCTGACATTGACATTTTGACTGTGTCGATGCTTGACGAACGGCTTCAACTATGCAAGCACTAAAGTAAAATAACCCTATCATATAATGTAACGCGACATGTTTAAGCTGTTGCTGTATTAAACAAATAAATAAAATCCTATCCTTTAGTGTATTGAGATTATTTTGATGTATTAATTCATTAATTGAAGGCTTTTCTTTATACATATCATATCATAAATAAAGTTTTTTATGAGTTTAGCTGTTGTTTTTCCCTACTCTGATCTTTTTAAGTATTATATGGCCACATTAAAGGTGCTATGGAGTGACTTTAAAGAGATGAAATCACTTTAAATACTTTTAAACTTGATTATTTTTCAACCGATGCTATGAAATGTTAATAGTTATTCAAAATTCTTTTTTTTATTTTATTTAAATAAATAGCAATAGTCTTATTTTTATACAGCTTGGGGCACATTATGGCCATCTCATTTAGTGTGTTGTGCTTGACTATTGTAGTCTCTGTGGAGTAGAGGCTTAGCACTGAGTTCTAACGCTGATTGCCGCGGGTTCGAGTCCCGCACGAAACAAATATTTGTATGGCGTACAAATAATTGTTCCGTGTCTGTTTGTCTCTGCGCAACTTATGAGCATTACTGAGTTTGCAGTTTGCCGCTATAACGACTAAAACTGGGCCCAAATACGACGATGGTAACTCTGAAGGACTTATATTCAAATCGGGCTTGTAGTGAGTGGTATTCCAAAAAGATTAAAAAACTTTTCGATTTTGACAATAATACAGTCTACATCAAATCATTTACATGCTAAGTACGTACAAAGATGGTCATAGTTGACTATCTACCTATACATTACCGGCAGTGCAACCCTAAGACATATAATGTGATGGTAACGAACCTTCCCGCAAAACGCCACTGCCTTAAACTATCCTAAAGGTCGCCCGCGTAAATAAAGAGTACCACGAATGAAACTATATAAGGCTATATAATTGTATGAATATTTTGAATGAGGTCTACAATAAATACAAACTTAATAATAACTGATAGTAAGTAAGAAAGTTCCTCCTTGCTTATTCCACAAAGGAAAAGGTAAAGCTATGGTAGTAATGCATATAATACTTTTTCTTCATAAAATGTTTACAGTTAACAATAAAATTATAAAAGCTATAATTCAGCTAGTTTTAGATCATTTTCTATGGAATTGTTACGAAATTTTTACTAATGCATTACATTATTCTACGTAACTTTAACTATATATTTAAATGCGTTTTTTATTGGTATTGGTCATTTATTACTCGTTAACTTGTTGATTCCATTTTGCGGTGATAGTTTTTCTCTTAACTTCATTAAATATATTACTATAGTCTATACTTTCCATATTTCGAAAGGCAGCGGTTTAGTTGGCGGACTAATTCGTGCTACAACTATAATATAGCTGCAGCGTGGCTCTACCACGTAACCAAATCCCACGTGCCTGAGAAATTAAGAAAATATATTTCTAAGACATATGAAGTCTCCAACATGCATTGGGGCAGCTCGGTTTATATGTCCTAAAACCCTCTCGAAAATAAGAGCGGACCTGTGCCCAGCAGTGGGATGTAATTTAAAAAGTGGGGGCGATCGGCAGTCCTGGATCAGCGGGGCTGTCAGGTTACACAGTGTACACACCACTACACACTACTTAAATGCACATCGCTTCCCACCTGACAGGTACCCCGTGGTTAACCCTGCTCCGGAACTAGGTAAGTTTTGCATGGTCTTTCATTCCTTATATAATAAAATTCCATAAGCCATTGGGCTCGTCCCTTTGTTGTCCGCCGATTTGGATTGCTATGGGCCGCAATCCAGTCGACCTTCGCCTGGGCAACTCAGGGTCGTAACAACCAGTTCTAGCAAAAATAGAAAAATCCATGTTACTTGGTTAATTGATAATAGATATACTTTAAAAAAGGTTGAAAATCAACATTCTAGATCACAGTGGGTACTGTGATCATAAATTTACCCTTTTGTCATATTATTACACATTTATTTTTTCCTAAAACTAAATTAAATGTTCAAAGTGTTTGACGTCGGCGCGAATACGGGCTCTGCATCGTCTCAGAAATCTTTTCACTAATCGTCCGTATATATTGTATTTATATTTGTATATTTATAGACATGTCTATTCTTTAAAATCTACACATACACACGAAACATATAAATAATACTTATAGTGTCATATCATGTCATATATGAAATACTAACAGATATACGTACGAATATAACATAAACGTATAAATAAACTTAAAACAAAGGGTGGGTGTATTGTGCAGAGGGCGCGTACGAGTTACAGTGGGCGCGCACGTGCTCGCGCATGGCGGTATGGGAGGAGACGGTGTGGTGTGGTTCGGCGCGCGGGCTGGCGCGGCTGCCGCGCAGGATCCACCCCGCGCCCGCGAACCCCCCGTCCCCGCCACGACACCGCCGCGCGCTCACCGCGCTCGCGCTGCTGCACCCACTACTGTTCCCCGCGGGTGAGTACACGTCCGCGGAGTCCGCGCCGCGATGCTGCACCCGCTGCTGCTCCCCGCGGGTGAGTACACGTCCGCGGAGTCCGCGCCGCGATGCTGCACCCGCTGCTGCTTCCCGCAGGTGATTACACGTCCGTGGAGTCCGCGCCGCGATGCTTCACCCGCTGCTGTTCCCCGCGGGTGGGTACATGTCCACGGAGTCCGCGCCGCGATGCTACACCCGCTGCTGTTCCCCGCGGGTGGGTACATGTCCACGGAGTCCGCGCCGCGGTGCTACACCCGCTGCTGTTCCCCGCGGGTGGATACATGTCCGCGGAGTCCGCGCCGCGATGCTGCACCCGCTGCTGTTCCCCGCGGGTGGGTACATGTCCGCGGAGTCC